>VMDO01001651.1:0-76565 GCA_007922755.1 Pedetes capensis | reverse complement strand
ATCATCCAGGTTAGGTGGGAGAGGGCCTGGTTTGAGAGAAGAGACACCAGTTTGTCCAGAAAAACTGTTTTTGACAGGGGACAGAGGGGTATTGCTCAGTGGAGTTGAAGAAGAGTTTGGATTTCTGACCATCTGTTCATTTGGTTCTCTAAAAAAAATACAACAAAACAAAGAGGCACTTAAACACGATCAAATATGTATGGGGTGACTTGCATTTGGATCAGATAACATGTAATTGCCTGAAAGGATCAGGGATGTGATAGATCAGCAGAAGAGGACAGGCTGGATGGCAAATGGCAGAAGTCCCCTGGCATGTGGGAGCATGCATGTCCATCCAGGATTTAGATGACACATGGTTCTGTGGAGGTCTGAGGAGGCTTTGTGAAGTTTGATTGCACTCAGTATTCAGGGTAATGGCAACAATGGCATGAGAGTGACCAGAGACAGGTAAGAGAACCCATATTCCAATTTTATGGGTGATGAGGTTGACCCTTTAAACTGTGACCTAGCAAATGGCCACACTGGGAGAAGAACCTGGCAGCCCACCCTGGAAACACTCAGCCATTGAAAACTCTGTGAATAGCAGAGAAACACTGACACAGTGCCGGGCATGGCACAGTGACAGGTAGTGTATCCTTCTGTTGTACACTGTTGTTGTTGTTAGGTGCCATTGAGTCGGTATCCGACTCATAGCGACCCTCATAGGGTTTTCAATGGCTGATTGTTTCGGGATTGCCTTGGGAGTGGATTGCCAGGTCCTTCTCCCATTTTTGTGGTGCTGGGAATTGAACTCTGGACCTCAGAGACTGCAGCGCAGCGCTCTACCCACTGAGCTAAATCCCAGCCCTCTGTTGTACATAGGGTCACTATAATTCAGACATGACTTGGCAGCACCTAACAACAACAACAACAACAACAACAACAACAAGAAATGCCTACACAGCCTGGGGTCAGGAGTCAATCTCTGAGGATGTCACTCAGTTATGCTACTCTGTTGCTTCCAAAAGTAGAAGCATGGGAATCATAAGCAATGCCAATGTTATAATCTCTGACATTCCGTAATTCAGTTTGCAGATGCTGATGTGGCATGACTCACAATGAGAAGAAACACAGTGGCCGCAACATTGGGCTCAAATGTAAAAAGACTGTGTTCATGTAACAGTGTGGGGTGGTATTTTGTCTCGACAGCACCTAACAACAATACTAATTTCCTTTTTCTCCAAAGAGGATCGATTCATTTGCTCTCCTCAAGGCTTATGGGGCTGAAAAGGTGTGCATGACGTCTAAAGAGAGTCATAGCCTCAACATGCCAGAGGAGGACATGACGGAATACAGCACTCACTGGGTCCCACCCCACCTTGGCCAGCACCCCACCCCAGGCTCGCCAGACTCACTTGAGCTGCGCTTGGTGCATCCCAGGGTAGCTGAACCGGTGCTGCTGCTGCTGCTGCTGCTGTTGTTGCTGCTGCTGCTGCTGGCTGAGGATCTGCAGCTGCAGGAAGAGCTGTTGCTGCTGCAGCAGCCTGGCGTAGGCGGAGTCCATGGGCGGCGGGGACTTCTCTGCCTTCTGGTCTGGGGGGATGTACTGGTGGTATTTGAGCTTCTTCACCTTCGGCTTGGGGTCCTTAGGCTTTTTGTGGCGGTTCTTACTGTCACCCAAAGACTTGGACTGCAGAGGATGAGGGAGTGGGACATTCTTTAGGAGATGGGTGAGAGAGGCCCGGCGTCATAGGGTGAGGAGGTTTTTCTAGCGGGCGTCCTCACATCCCAGAAATACACTAGAGTGAGCGTGCAGGGCACAGTTCCCACAATATTAATGTAGCCTAGCTGATAAACTGGGGCTGGGATTTAGCTCAGTTGGTAGAGCGCTGCGCTGTAGTCTCTGAGGTCCCAAGTTCAATTCCCAGCATCACAAAAATGGGAGAAGGACCTGGCAATCCACTCCCAAGGCAATCCCGAAACAGTCAGCCATTGAAAACCCTATGAGGGTCACTATGAGTCGGATACCCACCCGATGGCACCTAACAACAACAACAACATCTGATAAACTAGCCTGCAGCTGTAGCCCTGTGGCATCCAATCCCATCAGATCTTGGCTGCTAAGCAGGGTTGGGCCTGGTTAGTTCTTGGATGGGAGACCGCCTGGGAACACCAGGTGCTGTAGGCTTGGGAGAAGGACCCGGCAACCCACTCCCAAAAATCAATCTGCCATTGAAAACTCTATGAACAGCAGAGAAGCACTGACAATAGTGTTTCACCTGTTGTATGTAGGGTCGCTAGGAGTTGGATACCGACTCGACAGCACCTAACAACAACAACAATCTGATAAACTGCAACACTCACAAGCAATTAGTTTCTCGAAATATGTATGTGCATATATATATATATATATATATATCTTATCTGCTGCCATAGCCCTGTGGCATCCAATCCCGTTAGATCTTGGAAGCTAAGCAGGGTCGGGCCTGGTTAGTACTTGGATGGGAGACCATCTGGAAACACCAGGTACTGTAGGCTTGGGAGAAGGACCCGGCAACCCACTCCCCAAAAATCAATCAGCCATTGAAAACCCTATGAATAGCAGAGAAGCACTGACAATATTGCTTTGCCTGTTGTACGTATGGTCACTGTGAGTCGGATACCAACTCCATGGCACCTGACAATAACAACAATGGGCAAACCTACTGTGAAGGCATCACCCTGAAAACACACACCTTCAACTGTGACTCTTAAGTCTTAGGAGGGGCTCCAGGCGTTTTTCCCTCTTGGAACAGAGTCAGATGCAAACCTAAGTTTAAACAAGTCACTTCTAGTTGAAACCAATGGATAGCCTAGAACTCCAATTTGGGATTATTCCTGAGACAGTTCTTTCACATGTATAGTTGCAATCACCTTTAGCTAGGCACTGAGTAAATTGACTTATTAATGACATGAACTTGGTTGAAGTTAAGATTATCTTGGGCCAGGCGTGGTGGAACATGCCTCTAATCCCATCGATTTGGGAAGTGGAAGTAGGAGGATTGCAGGTTTGAGGCCACAGGCAGCCTGCATAACTTAGCAAGACCCTGCCTTAAGATAAACAACAACAACAACAACAACAACAATAATAATTTTTAAAAGGGGGCTGGGAGTACAGTTGAGTGGTAGAGGGCTCACAAAGTATGTGTGAGTCCCTGGGTTCAGTGGTCCAGTACCACAAAAAGAAAAGAAAAAAAGATTATCTTTGTAAATACAAAACGTGATTCTCTATTGCTTTGGGCTGAAAACAAAATAGACTTTCCCAGTTATCCTCACCCCTCCTTCACCAAATCCCCATATATGACCCAAAAGTGACACCTTCTGAAATAATGGTTCTTCACTTACAGTGGGAAGGGTTAATCACTCACTGGAATCCTTCCCAGAAGTTACCCATTGCAGACCATTATTTGGATATTGTAAAGGAAGTTAAGGGGACAGGCTTAGTAACTAAGGAAAATTTTTGAACATGGTATGATAATTAAATTTATTACATATCAATTTCATTAGCTTGGGGAAAGAACCCCACGTGTCTGGCAGCTTGTCATGCTGTGGGGGCTTGTGTCTTGCTATGGTGCTGAAAGCTATGCCAGGAAGGCCATCTATGGTGGACAAGTTTCAACTGAGCTTCCAGACTAAGACAGAGTAGGAATAAGGACCCAGCAGCCCACTCCCAAAACAATTAACCATTGGTAACCCTATGAATAGCAGAGAAGCCAGAAAATAAACCCTTCAGGCTGGATGGTGTTCAAGAAATGACTGGAGAAGAGTTACCACCTCAAAGTAGAGTCAACTTTAGTGACAGGAATGGAGAAAAGCCCCTGTGACATCCATTTGCTATGTGGCACGACTCAAAATGAGAAGAAATATAGTAGCTACAACAACTGGCTCAAACATAGAAGGATTGTGTGCACTGGACAGTGCTGGGTAGTGTTTCATTCTGTTGTACATAGGGTCACTGTAAGTCGGACCTAACTCGAAGGCACCCAACAATACAACAACATCTATAAAAGATCATTTTAATAATAACACGTGCTCAATGAATGTTGTTGTTGTTGTTAGGTGCCGTTGAGTGGGTATGTGACTCATAGTGACCCTACATAACAACAGGCGAAACACTATTGTCAGTGCTTCTCTGCTATTCATAGGGTTTTCAATGGCAGATTGATTTTCAGGAGTGGGTTGCCAGGTCTGTCTCCCAAGTCTGCAGCACCTGGTATTCCCAGGCGGTCTCCCATCCAAATACTAACCAGGCCCGACCCTGCTTAGCTTCCGAGATCTGATGGGATTGGATGCCACAGGGCTACGGCTGCAGGCTCTCAATGAATAGAGTGATTTTATCCATAAGCTGCTCCTGAAATAAACAATAACAACAACAACAACAACAACAACAACCCCTCTATGTATTAAGAAGAAATAGGTCCATATTGTCGTTAGTTAAAAAATAAGGTTTTGAATCCTGACTTTACTACGTATGGCTGAAATGAAGAACATGGGCATCATGATTAAGATGACAGATGTAAGAATTGGAGGGGGAAAGTGTAGTATCAGAAGTGTCCAGCAGAGGGGGCTCCAGAACAGCTGGCAGACACTGTGACTTGGCAGCCTCCCCATTTCAACCACAAAATACACATCTATTTGAATGTGACCTTATCTAAGGAGCCCACAACTTGATTTTCTCTGACTCAGCGCATCCCACCCCTGAAGGCTCTTTTGTTATCTCACAGTCTTCCTCCCAGAAACTAATGAATAATGAATGCAAATATTTCTGTGCACTTGGTGGCTTTATTTCTCCTTGCTCATTAATTGATTAGCAGCCCAGTTAATTAATCAGCCTTCTATACTTGGAGAGTTTCTTGGGTGCTTCTGGCACCAACTCCACCCTCCCTCACTCCAGCTCAGCTTCTCTTGCTGCCTCATCCTAGGGCTTGCCTGGTCTGGGAAGGACCACAGCCCTGGGTCTTGCTGCTGAGTCAGGGGTCTAGGGGATTTTACTTCCCCCTTTCTGTATTGCCTTAGTACAGACACTATGAGCATTCCAGAAGATACTGAAATCACACCATTTTCTCTGAATGGTGTGGAGTAAAGATTATTGAATGTATTTAAAGGCATAGTTTCATTCTTTTTGAGCTCGGAAGATGCTAAACTTGTGTCTGTTTGCTTATTTGTTTTCATCTGTACAGCTGCACATCCGATAGAAGCAGAGCACATTCATTTTTCTAAAAGATCAGAGATGGGAGTTGGGCGTGGTGGCCCATGCCTATAATCCCAGCGGCTCGGGAGGCAGAGGCAGGAGGATCACAAATTTGAGACCAGAGGCAGTCTGTATAACTTAGCAAGACCCTGTCTCAAAAAGTAAAAGATGGGCTGAGGGTGCAGCTCAGTGGTTCAGCACTTGCAGAGCATGCAAGCACGAGGCCCTGGGTTCAACCCCCAGTGCCGCAAAAAAAAAAACAACAAAAACAAAAACAAAACAAAAACAAAAAACAAAACAAAACACAGAGCTGGATCTGCTCCAGTGTTTAAAGACCTATGCACAGGAACAATTTTAGTGTAAAGCGAGAGGGAAGGGTGCAGCCTGGGGCTAGAAAGTGCATGACTTCCTAAAGCCATACTGATTCAGATCTTCAAAGACAGACAGACAGACAGACAGACACACACACACACACACACACACACACTGGGCTTTGCATAATAACACACCACTCAGCCACCCACAATCAGGGTGCTGGTTGGGTTGTGCAAGATGAAGCCTAAAGTCTGTAGTCTGCCAGGAAGACAAGTCACCAAACTGCCCAAGTCTCTCCTCTCCATGAGCCTATATGTCCCCCCTCTTTGCCTTGATGCTTTCCACCACCTGCAACCACCTTGCTTGCTGACTCCCGCTCATCCCTCAAGGCTGGCTAAACCCTGGTTCACTTGAGAAGCCTTTTCTAACTCACAGTGATGTGTCCTGTCTACGTTCCTCATGGGGCATTTTGAGGCTGCCTGAGAATGATCACATCACCTGCTGAGGGCTGAGGGAGACTGAGCTCCAACCCCCATTCTATTTCGTAGGCTACTGGCCTAGATAGGGAGCTGCGGCTGCCTAGAGAAGGAGAACCCTTTTGTTATTGTGGTAAGATACAAGTAGTATAAAAACCACTATTTTAATAATCTTAGTACATTCACGATTTTATGCAACCATCCCCTCTTTTTAGTTCCAGAACGTTTTCATCACTCCAAAAAGAACCCATTATCCATTAAGCAGTCACTCCCCATTTTCTCCTCCTCCAAGCTCCCACAATTGCTAATCTGCTTTCTGTATTGATAGTTCCGCTTATTTTGTTGTTGTTGTTAGGTGCCGTCAAGTCGGTATCCGACTCATAGCGACCCTCATAGGGTTTTCAATGGCTGACTGCTTCGGGATTGCCTTGGGAGTGGATTGCCAGGTCCTTCTCCCATTTTTGAGGTGCTGGGAATTGAACTGGGGACCTCAGAGACTTCAGCACAGCGCTCTACCCACTGAGCCAAATCCCAGCCCTCCGCTTATTTTAGACCTACCATATATATGGAATCATACAGTACGTATCTTTTGTGTCTGGCTTCTTGTACTCAGTATAATATTATCAAGGTTCATTTATATCACAGCAGGTGTCAGTATCACATTCCTTTTCGTGACTGAATAATATTCAATTATATGGATATACCACATTTTATTTATTCATTCATCAGTTGATGACATTAGGGTTGGTTCCAACTTATAATTATTGCAATAGTGTTGCTATAAACATTCATGTGTAAGTTTTCTTTTGAACATCTATTTTTAATTCTTTGGGGTATATACCTAGGAGTAAAACTGCTAGGTCTTATGGTAAATCTATTTTTAATTTATTGGGGAACTTCCAAACCTCTGCACAGCGGTTGCTGCACTTTACATTCTCACTGTCAAGTGTATGAGCGTTCCGGTTTTTTCTATCTTCATCAACATTTGTTATTTCCATTTTTTTTAATGAAATTCACCCTTACGTACATGCAGTGATGTTTCATTGTGATTTAATTTGTATTTCCCTAATAATTAATATCATTGAGAAACTTTTGCTGTGCTTGTTGGCAATCTATATATTTCTAGAGAAATATCTATTCAAGTCCTTTGGGCACATCTTTCTTACTTCACCACTATTTGGGATAGTGGTGACTTCGATAACCCAACTATACTGTGTTCTCCTTGAGGGAAGGAATGAGGTTTTATTTCACTTTGAGATGTTCCCTCTTGGAGCCTGCTGGGGACCTTTCTTTTCTGTAGGATTTTGATAATTTAAGAGAGTAATCTTGTCCATTCTCTCA
Organism: Pedetes capensis; assembly: GCA_007922755.1. Classification (NCBI taxonomy): domain Eukaryota; kingdom Metazoa; phylum Chordata; class Mammalia; order Rodentia; family Pedetidae; genus Pedetes; species Pedetes capensis. The sequence continues at coordinate 69,224 of VMDO01001651.1, read as the reverse complement.
TTGGCCTCATGGGAATCTTATCAAGTCAACGAGGGAGAGAAGTTTTACCCTGGTATGGCTGACTCCTTGAAGAAACCCTTTAGTCCCTTCTTAACCTAAAGGTATGCCTGCAGTTGTACCACTGTGCTGTCCGATCCCGTCAGATCTTGGAAGCTAAGCAGGGTTGGGCCTGGTTAGTTCTTGGATGGGAGACCGCCTGGGAACACCAGAAGCTGTAGGCTTGGGAAAAGGATCTGGCAACCCCCTCCCCAATATCAATCTGCCATTGAAAACCCTATGAATAGCAGAGAAGCATTAAAAGTACTGTTTTGCCTCTTGTACATAGGGTCACTATGAGTCCGACACTGACTCCATGTCACCTAACAACAACCACCTAAATGTGATGAATCTTTGTTTCATTTGTTTGTTCGTTTGACATTTTCATACATGCATATAACATTCTTTGATTGTATTCAGAGTGATGAATCTTTAACAACTGGGAGGCATAGGCATGGACCTCTCAGAGGGGAGGGTGGCTCATATATAAGCAAGCAGCCCTCCTGGATGAGCCATCTATCCGTATGGGTACCACTCTTCATTGAAGGGTCTGTCATGCCCCTGGGTTCCTATCACACCTTCTTAGCACAGTGAGGTTGACAGCTTTATTGATTCAAACTACACAACATTTAAATACTGTGATAGAGGCTGGGTGCAGTGGCACATGCTTGTAATCCCAGAGACTCAGGAGGCAGAGGCAGAAGGATCACAAGCTTGAGGCCAGAGGCAGCCTGTGTAACTTGGCGAGATCCTGTCTCAAGACAAAAAGTAGAAAGGGCTAGAAGTGCAGCTCAATGGTAGGGCACTTGCAAAGTGTGTGCCAGGTCCTGGGTTCAGCCCCCTAGTACAGCATAAGTAAATAAATAAATGCATACCGTGATAGAAATATCAACGCAATTTCTCTTTGTATGCAGCCTTAGAGATAACATGAACCATCTCCTCCCCTTTCTCTTGAAATGCACAAAATTTATCAGTAGTCACATAATTTCGAAGCTCTTGAACTGAGGGAATTATAAGCAGGGTTTATGCTATTGTGGTTTGGTGGGGAAGCTTCACTGAGAGACTAAAATGCCTGCCATCTATTTAGAGCATAAAGCTGTTACTTTATCACTGATTCTTGTATTTACAGCCTTTAAAGAAAAAACATAAGAATCATCTGAGCAGGCGCTAAGTGGTGGCCCTGAGCTGAGAAAACATGTTCGCAAATCTAGTAGAAGTTGTTGTTGTTGTTAGGTGCCGTAAAGTCGGTATCCAACTCACAGTGACCCTACATACAACAGGCGAAACACTATTGTCAGTGCTCTTCTGCTATTCATAGGGTTTTCAATGGCTGATTGATTTTTGGGAGTGGGTTGTCAGGTTCTTCTCCCAATCCTACAGCTTCTGGTGTTCCCAGGTAGTCTCCCGCCCAAGTACTAACCAGGCCCCACCCTGCTTAGCTTCCGAGATCTAACTGGATCGGATGCCACAGGGCTACAGCTGCAGGCAGACAAGTAGAAGTTATTTGGTACAAGATGTAATAAAGAAGGCCAACAACTACCAAGGAGCTGAGAAGACTCACTATGAACGACTGGATATCATGCTGAGAAAGCTAAATAAGAAATATATTGTGGTGATCCCAGCTATTGGTCTGCTGTGAACGTAACCGCTCCTTCCTTATGCTTATTTCCCTGAGGAAATGGGCTCGAGTGATGGAGCTTTTGCCATATGTAAGGCCTCCAGGGCTGCGTCTCTTGCACTTGATTCAACTGCCCTGTACCTGGTTTACAGCACTTGCAAATCCCGGGTGCCTTACAGCCAACCAGGTCGGGTCGATCTGCAGGGTGAGCTCATGACGTCTTTTACCTCAGGAACACGCAGGCTGAGCCGTGCGTGATCCCAGGGAAATGCAAACATACAGGCAGAGGAGACCCAGGCTGTGCCACATGCCTAACGTCTTGGTCCATTTGTACTTAGGACCCATTTTCCAACTCCCGTTCTGTGACATTTCTGGTGGACCAACCTTCGTGGGTGTCTGTGTGACTCGCCTCATGTTGCCAGATCTGACTTAGAAAGCGCTGCCCCCACCTGATCCTGTGGACTGGGGGTGAGGGCGGCCCCTCCCATACCTTGACAGCAGCGTGCACAGGGGTGGAGGTGCTGCCGGGGCCAAGCCCCTGCTTCCCCGAGTCTGACTGCTTGCTAGGCTGGGAGGCTGAGTCATTCTTGTCATTCTCTGAAGCAGAGGCAAGATCCTGAAATCCAAATGTTCACATTATCAGGATACAGGAATACAAGTCGAGTGACAGAGAGATGTCAAAGGACAGCTCCCCCCTCCCCCAGAGCTCTGCTGCTTTCAGCCTAGGTTCTCAGCCAAGTCGAGGTGGGCTTGCTCCCCCCAGGAGGATGTCACCAGATCTGTCACACCATTGAGGATCCTTCCAGAGAGGAAACAGGCACTCGTAATAATGACTCCAGGAGCCAGGGGGAAGCTGGGCTTGTTCTGGGCAGACTGGGACATCTGGTCACCCCGAGGGAGGGCTCCAGGGGTTTGTGACAATTTCCACATGGTGGAATTAATAATGAGCTATAAAAAGGAAGGAAGATAGAAGGGAGGGTGTAGGAATTGTGGGAAAAGCAGAACAAGAAGTGAAATGGAAGAAAAGGGTGTGTGCTGCTGGAGGAAAAGTGTGTGTGTGTGTGTGTGTGCGCGTGGGCATATGTGCATGTGAGCGCGAATGAATGCTCGAGAGTGTGTGTGCATATGCATGTATATGTATGTGTGTGCACCTGTGTGCATGTTTGTGCAAGTGCAGCTATATGCATGTGTATGTGGACATATGTATATCTCTGTGTCCGACCTGTCTGGGTTTGTGTCTATATGTGGATGCGTGTTTGTATGTATATGTGTGCATGTATGTGCATGTGTATGTATGTATGCATGTATGTGGATCTCTGTGTAAACACCTGTTGGTATATATGGGTGTATCGGTAGAACCCTGCTCTGCACACTCTGAGGTGCTGGGTTTGATCCCCAGTACCCACAAAATTGGAGAAGGACCTGCAAGCCCTGTCCCGAAACAGCCATTGAAAACCCTATGACTAGGAGAGAAGCAGTGATGTAGTGCCGGGCATGGCACAGTGTCAGGAGGGTTTCCTTGAGTCAGATGCAACTCAACGGCACCTAACAACGGCAACACCATGCATGAGTATGAGTACATACCTGAGCATGTGTGTGTATGTGAGTATATGATGTGTTCATGTGTATATGTATGTATAATGTATATGTGTATTGGGTATATATACATAGATATGCAGGTGTGTACATACCTATACACATTGGCATGTATACACATGTGGGGCTATATGTGTGCCCATGCATGCACGTGCATGAGTGAGTAGAACTACCCTCCTGAGGGTATACACATGTGTGCATATGCGAATGTGTACATGTGTACGTGTGTCAGGTATTTGTGTATGTGTGTGCGTAAGTGTATCTGCGTGTCTGGGGTGTGTGTACATGGGTACCTGTGCACACACATGGACACACACACGTGTACAGGGCCATGCAAACCCTTCTGAGAGGCACGTGTCTGTCTGCCCAGGACTCCAAGAGAGGAATGACGATCTCCCCTTCCTCTCCCACATTCCTACACTGTGCCCCCCAGGGGTCAGGACTGATCTCCTCAGCCCTCCCCTGAGCCCTGGCACCCGACACAGGCCTGTGGGGTGCTCTTCTCTCAGAGCCTCAGCGTCCTGTCTGTCAAACGCAGCTGCCGGGTGAAAGGACGTAACACGACTTTCGCATTTTTCCCGGCATTGCTCAGTGCCTGCCCCCTTCTCGGCCTCTCCCAGGGTTAAGCAGAAAAGGCCTGGTCTTCTCCTTAAACCATTCTTAAATCAGAAGCCGAGGAATGTACTGTCAGAAAAATGCGTACAAACGATCTGATGTACCGTTTGATGTTATCAAAGAAGTCTGGCTGCCAAAACCCGGGAAGGAAAAATGCTTTGATTATAAACTCTTGCACAAGAAATGCATGAATATTTCAGCTCTGCTTCGTACAACTCCCTTTTCCTTCCCATTCCACAGTTTCTTCTTGGCAGCTTTAAGTGTGTTCTGATGGAATGAAGATAGGAATGACAATGACCAGTGCCTGGCATGATTTTGGGAAACAAGGCCCTGGATAATAGTTATTATAATTGTCCCTGCAATCTGTGTTGTGTTTTTCTGTGTGTGTGTGTGTGTGTGTGTGTGTGTGTGTGTGTGTGTGTGTAGGGGGGACTTTCAAATATAAGGGGAGCATCCTAATTCAAAATTCCAAAATCTGAAATATTTCAAAATCTGAAACATTTTCAGGATAACATGATGCCCCTGGTGGGGAATTCCATACTATGAAACTTTGTCTCATGCACGAAATTATTAAGGATACTGTATAACATTTCCTGTGGCCTGGGCACAGGTCTGTGTATATGAGGCATAAACATGCGTGAGTCCCATCCCAACATATCTTATCGTGTAGCTGAAGAAAATCCAAAATCTGGAACACTTCTGGTCCTAAACATTCTGGATAAGGGATACTCAAACCCTATGTTTAATTTTAATGCATGGGCAATCCCTTTGAAGCCAAGAGGAGTAAACTCTTCAGAAAGAGAAGGAATGGTCTGGAGCATTCTCTCAAGGACATGGTAGAAACAAGTTCTCCCAGGGCATGGTAGAAAACAGAAAGACTCCCACATCTTGCACCCACACCAGTATATCTCTGTTTAGGGGTTCCATGAATACCATCCCCCATATGCCTGTCAGCTTGTCATGCTGTGAGAGTGTGTGTGTTGCTGTGATGCTGAAAGCTATGCCTCCAGTGTCTCAGATAAAAGTGGGGCCACCCGTGGTAGACAGATTTCAGCTGAGCTTCCAGACTAAGATAGACTAGGGAAAAGGACCTTGCAGCCCATTCCTGAAACAATTAGCCATTGAAAACCCTATGGAGAGCAGAGAAGCACTATCAAATATAGTGCTGGAAAGTGAGCACCCCCGCCCCAGGTTGGAAGGCATTCAAGAAATGACTGGGGGAGAGTTGCCGCTTCAAAGTAGAGTCAACCTTCTTGACGGGAATGGAGTAAAGCACCTGGGACCTCCTTTTGCTGATGTAGCACAACTCAAAACGAGAAGAAGCACAGTGACTGCAACAATGGGCTCAAACACAAAAAGGGCCAAATAGGGTGAGAAGATACAGTAAGATAGATCATGAAGTATTCTGGGTGTGGCAGCACACACCTGCAATCCCAGCACCGAGGCAGGAGGACCAAGAGTTTGAGGCCAGTTTGATGTGCACAGTGAGACCTCATCTCAAAAAGAAAGAAAGAGGGAAAGAAAAAGAAAGGAAGGAAGGAAGGAAGGAAGGAAGGAAGGAAGGGAAAATAAAGTAAAAGAAAAGAAAAGAAAAATAAAAAGAGAAGAAATGCATCATCAAGGGATAACATTTTGGAGTTTCTAAGTAACATCAGGGCTGGGATTTAGCTCCATTGGTAGAACTCTGCGCTGTAGTCTCTGAGGTCCCTAGTTCAATTCCCAGCACCGTAAAAATGGGAGAAGGGCCTGGCAATCCACTCCCAAAGCAATCCCAAAACAGTCAGCCATTGAAAACCCTATGAGGGTCTCTATGAGTCAGATACCGACTCAAGGGCACCTAACAACAACAACAACAAGTAACATCAACTGCAACAATGTTGATTTTAAGACTATGAGGACATGAAGAGCTGGGCCATGGCGCGTGCCTATAATCTCAGTGGCTCAGGAGGCGGAGGCAAGAGGATCACAAATTTGAGACTAGAGGCAGCCTGCGTAATTTAGTGAAACCTTGTCTCAAAAAGTAAAAAAATGGGCTGGAGTGCAGCTCAGTGGTCTAGCACTTGCAAAGCATGCAAGAGTGAGGCCCTGGGTTCAAACCCCACTACCAGAAAAAAAAAAAAAAGACGAGGAGATTGTACCAAAATGCAGGTATTTTTTTGTTGTTATTGTTTTTGTTTGTACCTGGATTGTTCCCAGAGGGCCTGTCAAAGCGGTCTCTGTGGCTTTAGCATCTGGGGGGGATCCTGCCAAGCTCTGCGGGTCTTCGCCTCGAGTGTGATCTGGAGAAAGCCCATCGCTGCTGCTGTCCTCTTCAAAGGCAAAGGTGTCCACCGATTTGGAGAAACGCACCTGGTTCCCTGTGGGAGGAAAGGAACCCAAGGCCTGGGTCAGTGGCTTTGGAGCGTCAAAGGACCGTTGTGGAAACACTTCTGCGCATCGTCCCTGCCACAGGCACGCGCCTCTCTCCCCTATTTATTTCAAGTTCAGGCAAGAGTGGAGATATATTTTAAATTATTAGGTATTCTGTGTGCACGCTTGTGCTTCTAAAGGTGGTCTGGTTAGCCGGGAAGAATGAGTGATGAGTTGAAGGTCAGTCATCAGCTGTGGAACTTTATTCTCATGTTTAGGCGAATCTGCACATTTTCTAGGGAAGCCCACGTCTTTTGAAACTAACTTGGGGACATGAGGGAGGGCGTCCAGTGAGGCCAAAGGAGAGCCCAGGAGGAGCAGAACGGGGACTGTCCTCTCCCTTAGGGTTTATCATGGGGGCTAGAACCAACACACGACGGTGTGCCAGGTGCATCATCCTCAAACACAAAGCAGGGCACACAGCAGAAACGTGTCTAGCAAACCCTGCTAATAAGGATAAATGAGGCCAGCGTCTGAGTTTCAATTCCTAAACATTAGCGTTAGCTCATGTCACTGGGGTTTCCCAAAGAGCTCCTCAACCAAAGAACCACTGTTTACAAAAGCCATAAACGTGTCTCAGAGACTTCAGCCTGACTCTTAGTTTTTATCACGTGGACTTTCTCTTTATCCCTCAGATCTTTGTGACCCTGTTGCAAGCCCTCAATGGCTCCCACATGGGGAGACTGTTCCCTGGTCCCCTGCATGGTCGTTCTAAGGCAGCAGATAAATTTTCCTAGGGAGAGAGGTTACCAGACCAGATGGGACTACAATGAGACTCTGATATGTCCCTTACATTTTGTATTGCCAACTTTCCTTTGGTTTATTATCCAACTGCACAGAACACAATGTGCTGAAGCCCTGAAGCTCTCCTGACCTGGTTCCAAGCACCGCTCTTTGAAAGGAATTTAGGTATTATCAGGAAGTTTTCCAGCCCCGGTATTCGGCAATCACACTCACAAGAACTTTTGTCTCCTGCTTGGTGCAGATAAGAGAAAGGAGCGCTTGCTGTGGCCGCTGGAAAGGCAATGAGTTGCTGGAAATAATGGAACGAATGTGGCCTGGGGCTTGTCATCACCATCACTGCTGGCGTCTGTCACAGACCCCAAGTGTCAAATCAGGAAAGAGGCCAGGCAAGGACAGGGCAAGTGAAAAGGACAGGGGCTGGCCCAGTGGGCAGCCCACTAAACTGGAAGGGCTTAGGCACCAGCCTTTCTGCTGCAAAGGTCATTTATAAACATTATCATCGCTTTGCTATGACACTAGAAGTAAGAATGCTGAGGAGAAAAAATTCATATCATACAAAAATGCCTTATGTGCATAATTACCTCCTGTTAATAACTTGCTGTCCCTTTCACATTTCACTCTATACATACAAAAAGACATGTGCACACATATTTAAAAGGTATTTCATATGGATAAGACTGGGTGAAATATACTATCCCAGAGCTTAGGATGTAGCTCAATGGTAGAGTGGTTGCCAAGCATGCATGAGACCCTGGGTTCCATCCCCAACCCTAGAAAAAAGAAAAAAAAACTAAAACTTGCTTTTTCTTTCACTGTTCATTTCTTGGAGAGCTTTCCATGTGAGAACATAGAATTGCCCTCATTTTAAAAACATGTTGTTGATGTTAGGTGCCATCGAGTCGGTATCCGACTCATAGGGACCCTCATAGGGTTTTCAATGGCTGACCATTTCGGGATTGCCTTGGGAGTGGGTTGCCAGGCCCTTCTCCCATTTTTGCGGTGCTGGGAATTGAACTTGGGACCTCAGAGAATGCAGCGCAGTGCTCTACCAACTGAGCTAAATCCCAGCCCCTTAAAAAACATAGCTGTATTCCATTATATTGATGGGCACTTTTATTTTCAATTTATCCTTGCACTTTTTTACCTGTAAAAATGTGAAACAATAGAAGTGGCAAGAATCATAGAAAATGTCTATTTACTTAAGACCTGAAATAAATGAATGTTAACATTTTGTCGTAATTGTGTCAGAAACCTGTTCATATTCTAACAGGGAGCTTTCACTCGATATCTGACAAATGCTAACTTTTTCTTTTACGATCAGGGGGTCTCTCTTCTTCCCTTTCAGTACTTTGGTCCCAAATACCTCTCTACTTTCACAGTATAGAGTTAGTACATACTCTTTTTTTTTTCCTTTTCTCCTACCAAAATCTGAGCTCTACAAATAGCCTGTATAAGTAATTTTCTTTCTCTCTCTCTCTCTTTTTCTTTCTTGTTTCTTTCTTTCTTTCTTTCCTTGGGGGTTGAACCCAGGGCCTCACACATACTTTGCAAGTGCTCTATCACTGGGTTGCATCCCCAGACCATTTTTCATTTTTCATCTTGAGACAGGGTCTTGTTAAGTTACTCAGGAGGCCTCTAGCCTTGAACCTGTGATCCTCCTGCTTCTGCCTCCCGAGTCACTGGGATGACAGATGTGACGCTCTGCATCTGGCTTTTCTATGTGTCATTTTCATGCAATGCAAGTGACTCCATTTAGTATCTTTCCTTCCTCAAGAAGATCATTTGCTTGAGCTCTCCCAAGGTAGATCCTTCTAGTTGCCTCTATTGTCAACTCAGCCCTCAAATTATAACCTATGCTTCCGCTGGAATTTTAACATCCAGTTTATTTGTGGAACTAAAAGCTCTGTCTCCGTTAAAAGGGTTACATGTGTCATGGGAGAAGGACGTGGCAATCCACTCCCAAGGCAATCCCGAAACCATCAGCCATTGAAAACCCTATAAGGGTTGCTATGAGTCGGACACGACTCAACGGCACCTAACAACAACAACAACGTGTCACTGAGGGCCAGGGAAGTAGTGAAGTAGGCAGGTGGGTATTAATTGTTGCCTACTCCAGAAATCATATCATTTTATTGACACCTACTTGGCATGTGCCCTGAGCCAGCACTGTTCACAATCTCGAGAATCTTGCATGGGACCCTTTCAGCCCCTTAGGGACAGCAGTCTTCTCTGACCAACATGACACCATCTGAGGGCTCCATTGTCTTACGTCTTCTTCCCACCTTCTTCAGTCTAAATGGGATGGGTCTTCTAAATGGAGGTCCAGTGTTTCCTGAGATAGAGAGTCCCACCCAACTCCACGCAGAGCTTTGCATATCAACTGTGTACAAGTTAGGGGGAATGAACGAAATTGCAAAGGTGTCCTATGTGCTAGCACGGGGGGAAGTGTTAAAAGAAGAGAAAGAGAAAGACTGTTTTCTCCTCTTGCCCTCCAAGAATCTCACTTTGACTATATTAAGTGGAGAGAGTGCATGAGCGTGCATGCGGGTGCAAGGGATAAAAATATCAGGCTGTCCCAGTAGCTCACCCACTAGTGGCTGCCATAACTAAATAGTCAAGGCACCATAATGGTCCAAGAAGTTAGAGCAGGGGTATGTTTTCTTGCTTCTGTTTTCCAGATGAGGACATTGTAAAATCTGTTCCATGCACCCGTTGAAGGTCTGAACTGAGACTGAAATCCCAGCCTGCGGACTCTCAAAGCCACCCTGCAGAAAGGTGGCAAAATCAGTTACCCGCCGTGCAAGCTGTCAGGTGGAACTAGCTGTTGTTTAGAGAGCATTGTCAACCTCCTTGGTTGGATGGCAGAGAGGAGGGCAGGAGTGGCAAAGAAAATGGCCGGAATCCACACACAGCTCATACCGAGGACATCTCTGTAGTGCCACGAAACCTCTGAGCTGAGTTTGTGAGAATGAAGGGGCTAGTGACAACTTGATTGTGAGGAATGAGGAAGGCAGGAAAGTCTAGGGAGGGAGATCATGAGGAGTATTATTTGAGCTTGCTTTTGGAGAGAGTTGGAAAGACTATGGAGGCCAAAATGCCTGCAGCTGCCGAGGGTTGGGGCACTGGAATGATGTGGAAAAACAGGAAAGAGAGTATTGGGAAAGACACGAATAGATGGAGTCAGCGCTGCATATCGGCAGGTTCTGCTTCCACGGATTCAACCAACTGCAGGTTAAAAACATTAGGGAAAAAACTGCATCTGTGTTGAACAAGCATAGACTCTTTTCCCTTATCATTGTACCCCGGACGATCTGTATAATACAGAGTTTATTGTTGTTAGGTGCCTTGGAGTTGGTATCTGACTCATAACTACCCTAGGTACAACAGATGAAACACTATTACCAGTGCTTCTCTGCTATTCATAGGGTTTTCAATGGCTCATTGTTTCTGGGGAGTGGGTTGCCGGGTCCTTCTCCCAAGCCTATAGCACCTGGTGTTCCCAGGCAGTCTCCCATCCAAGCACTAACCAGGCCAGACCCTACTTAGATTCCAAGATCTGATGGGATCGGATGCCACAGGGCTACAGCTGCAGGCTCATAATACAGAGTATTTACATGGGATTAGGTATTATAGTTAATCCTATAGAAGATTAAAGTGTAAGGGAGAATTTGTGTAGGTCATAAGCAAATATTATACCATTTTATAGGGGGACTTGAGCACCTATAGATTTTGGTCTTCATGGGGCTGGGGCATCTAGAACTAATCCCCTGTGACACCAAGAGACCACCATCTATAATCGATGTCATTTTCCCCCAGGGCTGGAGGAGACATTCCTCAGTTATTTCCCTCCCTGCCTGCTTTAGGAAGAATAGACACAGCCGAAGCACAGACAGATTAGATACGGTGAAGAGAAGAGACCAGGGCCATGAGAGAGGGTTATCTCTGCATCTCCAAGGGACACATCCAGAGAATGCGTCAAGGACACACTGCCTGCAGAGCGTTGGTGTCGGTCAGACAGAGGAGACGGTGATGCAAAGCTGTCTAAGATGTCTCCTGAATGGCAGGACTGCATGGAACCTGAGATGTCAGTCAACTGCAGGCAGGACAAGAGAGGTGGGGGAAGGAGATTTGATGATGATGGCAAGAGCGAGGAAGCGGAAGGACAGAGGGGAAGAGGAATTACAGTCAGTATCCATTAGCTGAGTTGGAGTAGGGAGGGTGAGCCAGAAACTCTCCCAGCCAGGGGAGAGAATTATTTTAGGAGCCACTGCTTAGAGAGGCACAGCCCTAGGAGTCGGCTTCATGAAGTCATATTGATAGGCAGGTTAGCTTAGGCATTACCAGGCAACATGGAGGAAAAGGGGATTGAAATTGACTCCTGCAGGTCAGTCATGATGGATGAAGCCACGTGTGTCTCCGAAGACGTTGGAAGGGAATTTTTTAACAGGCCTCACACTCTAATCCAAGCCACTGAGCCATTTACAAAACAAAGATAGCAGGCTCATGTCACACTGGGTGCACCCCGGGGTTAATGCCACACTGGGCATGCTCTTGTTGTTAGGTGCCATGGAGTCGGGTCCGACTCATACAGACCCTATGTACAACAGAATGACACCATGCCTGGCACGATGTCAGTGCTTCTTGCTATTCATAGGGTTTTCAATGGCTGATTGTTTCAGGATTATTTTGGGAGTGGGATGCCAGATCCTTCTCCCGTTTTATGTGGTGCTAGAGGTGGAACCCAGGGCCTCAGAGAGCACAGAGCTCTACCAACCTAGCTAAACCCCAGCCCTGGGCGTGCCCTAGCTTGAATATAACAAGGGGAAACAATGCTCGCTCCTTTTGATTTTCATCTTTTCCTCTCCACTTCTGGCCTCTTGCTCTTCTCTTCTTTCTCTAGCAAACACATGGAGGCCTCTGCCTTCTTTCGGGCCACCATCTTCTCTGTCTATCAGAGGTACTTTTCCCTCTGGAAGCCTGCTTAGCTTTGTTTTCTCTGACTTTTTCTTTCCCTGGGAAATAGGAATATCCTTATGCAGATTCACTCAGGGAATCCAGTTTAATTCAAACTCCTTTCCACATTTACCTGTGCTTCTCCAGGTGCCTCTGTTTTCTCTGTAATTATTTCTTAATGGTGTACTGTCTTTTAATAAACCTTATCTATCTCTCTGGGCTGGGATTTAGCTCAGTTGGTAGAGCGCTGTGCTGTAGTCTCTGAGGTCCCGAGTTCAATTCCCAGCACCGCAAAAACGGGAGCAGGACCTGGCAATCCACTCCCAAGGCACTCCCGAAACAGTCAGCCATTGAATACCCTATGAGGGTCGTTATGAATCGGATACTGACTAACAACTACATCTATCTCTCTACTGCAACTTCTGTGTCGGGTATAAATTCACTTATACGCCAGATACAAGAACCAGAATGATGCTGCCAAATTGCCAGACCTGTGCTCTGGACCTGCCTACCAGTGCTTCCTGTGAATCTCTGGTAACAAGGTCAACCATTTAAAAACACTCCCTTGCTCAAATCTGTTGTTGTTGTTAGGTGCTGTCCAACTCATAGCGACCCTCATAGGGTTTTCAATGGCAGATTGTTTCTTTGGGAATGGGTTGCCACGTCCTTCTATTTTTGTGGTGCTGTGAATCGAACTCGGGACCTCAGAGATTGCAGAGCAGAGCTCTACCAACTAAGCTAAATCCCAGCTCAAGTCTATGCAGTGAGAAAGCCATGAGCACATGCAACTGAATAAAAGGTAGTTGTCTACACCCAAATAAACCAACAGATTGAGTTCCAGGACCCAAATATGACTCCCATTGGGTATCTAAAACACATGACTTGCAGGGTCAGAATATGCCCTGGGATGTATTGAGGACCACGTGGGCCCTGCCAATCATCGCTGCTTCGGGGCTACAATTGGCTTGGATGTGCCACTGATGAGGCAGAAGGGGGGAAAGGACAAAGAGCCCTCCTTTGCCACAGCTACACACTTGCGCAGTCCCTGCTAAGAATAGAACAGTACTGAGAGGAGACCTGGAGAACAAATACCAGTGGCTTCATTTTGACATTGGGCGGATAGTATTCTGTGCGGTCCATAAGGACCTGGATTCTGGAATCAGACACACGTGGATTTTATTTCTTGGTTCTACCACATCAGTGGTGGTTTGACTATTGGCAACTTCTTTAACCCCTCTGAGTCTCAATTTCCCCATCTATCAAATGGGAATGAATACTAGTAACAGCTCCCTGTCAGGGTTTGTTGTTGTTGTTATGTGCCGTCGAGTTGGTATCCGACTCATAGCGACCCTATGTACAACAGGTGAAACACTATTGTCAGTGCTTCTCTGATGTTCATAGGGTTTTCAATGGCAGATTGGGAGGGGGGGTTGCCAGGTCCTTCTCCATCTGGTGTTCCCAGGCGATCTCCCATCCAAGTACTAACGTGGCCTGACCCTGCTTAGCTTCCAAGATCTGATGGGATCCGATGCCACAGGGCTACAGATGGAGGCTTGTCAGGGGTTAAGAAGGAAATGATACCTGTCAGGCACTGAGCCTAGTCCCTGAAGTGTAAGTGCTCAGTCACTTCGCTGCTAGCACTGTTGTTATTATTTTTGTTAGGAGCATCTGCTGGTCTCACATTTAACATGATGGAAAATAAAATAGACCACCCGGGAGGCCGTTTATCCTGTGGTCAGCTTTGCAGAGGCCAGCACAACGCCAGGGCCAGAAAAACCAGTTTGTCCTGAGAGGTCCATTCTGGGAAAGTGAACCCTGAGCTTCCCCAAGGCAGGGCGAGCTGCTGGAAAGGCTGGCACATCCCTCCCCGCCCTTCCCGGTGGAAGCCGGTCTCATGCAGAGAGGGTCAGAGGTCACCTTATCTGCCTGCCTCTCTGACAACTCAGTCCGTGGCTTTGCTTGGTGACCCGGGGCCTCAGCTCCAATCTCCCACGGCTCAGCGCGGGCGGGGCGGGGCGGGGCTGGCCGGGGAGCTGGTGGAGAGCAGAGGGCTGGCTATTGTCCCTGCAAACACGTCAGGCGGTGTGATGACAAGGACCTGCTTTGGGAAGCCCTGACATCATCCCCCGGCTATGCCCGCAGGGCTGGCTCTGGGCACCGGCCCCTTGGGGACCTTGGGCTGGAGACCGACTCTGAGCTCGCCACCCCGCCCCCCACTTGGAAGTGATTAGATGAATGAGTCAGCTGTACTCTGCTCTGCATAAACATTTAAAATTCCAAGATGAAAGTGAGATAATTAGAGACCTCGCCACCTTTCTGCTGGGACCTGCACCAAGGGCTAGAAAGCTCTAAGTGGGGTATGAAAAGGTAACTCCTCCCAGATCTACTTGCAAACAGCCAGCCTGTTTTAATTTGAGGACAGAAGGATCGCGCCTTAATAGAGAAGCCTCCTGAGAGAGAATGAAGCAAAATCCTGTTTCCTGGAGGAGACTGTCGTATGTAGAATCGTAGAATCGTAGCTCTCTTTTTTGTTTTATTGGAAAATTTCAACATACACCTTAATGTGGTTCATTCTGACATGCTTTTCATTGTGACATTTCCATATATGCATTTTGTTGTACGTTATTCATATAGGCTCCCCCTTACCCTCTTGTATGGGAGAAGGACCTGGCAATCCACTCCCAAAAGCAATCCCAAAACAGTCAGCCATTGAAAACCCTATGAGGGTCGCTATGAGTCGGATACTGACTCCACGGCACCTAACAACAACAACAACTACCCTCTTGTACACTTCCTCCCCCCCTTCCCATGCCCCCATCAAAGACTTCTCCACCATTTACTTGTCTTTTTATGGTGATAGTTTTCTATATACCCTTGGGTTCCAGTTCTGTTTAAGATAGAAACTTTTTCTGTAGTGAACTTTCCTTTTACCTTGTCAGAACTATGACATACATTTTCTAGACCATCTACAATAATACCATTCTTAGCTCTCTTTCAAACGTGGCTCTTGCCTAAAGTCGCTTGAATAGACCCAACAGCGTGCCCTGACCCTACAGCCAGAGGGATTGTCTAATCAAAGCCAGATTAGACACTGCCACTCCGTTGCTTTCCTTATGGAAATGAGTGTCAACCCGTGTTTGGCTGAACAAGAATCCCTTCTCCTCCACAGATCCTCGACACTTCAGAAATTTGCCTTAAGTCTTTTGACCTGATCCTAGTAAAACGCAAGTCAAGGAAAACAGCTCACTACGATTGTGGTGCAACCACTGTGGAAATCAATATGGAGGTACCACAAAAAACTAAAAATAGATCTACCATATGACCCAGCTATAACACTATTGGGAATTTACCCAAAGGGAGATGAGTCATCATACCACAGAGACACCTGCATCTCCATGTTCAGTGCAGCGCTTTTCACAATAGCCAGGATATGGAATCAACCAAAGTGCCCTTCAACAGAAGAATGGATAAAAAAAAACTATGGTACATATACACAATGGACTACTACTCAGCAATCAAGAAAAATGAAATAAGGTCATTCGCAGCAAAATGGATGGAATTAGAGAAAATTATTTTGAGTGAATGAACACGAGCTCAGAAAGAGAAACAACACATGTTCTCACTCATATGAGAGAGATGATTCAAAATTACAAGAAGGAAAAAATCCTACTCAAAGGTCAGATCATAATAAAAGGGGGGAGGGAAGATAAGAATGAGGTCAATATAAATGGACTAGAAATTGCATGTAATTGTTCTAACAAGATAAAAACAAAGACCACTACAGGAAAAGTTACTATCTTAAACAGAACTGGAACCAAAGACATATAGAAAAATACTACTAAGTAAAAGATAGAGAAGACTTAGATGGGAAACTTAGATGGGAAGGGGGGGAGGGGGGAAGCATAAGGGAGGGTAAGGGTAACCTATATGAATAATGTGTATCAAAATGCATATATGGAAATGTCACAATGAAAAGCATGTCAAAATGAATCACATTAAGATGTACATTAAAAATTTCTAATAAAAAATGTATCTAATTAAAAAAAAAGAGAAAGAAAAACAGCTCACCAGAGTAAATATTTATTTACCCTACATCAGTTCTGGAGGTTGAATCTCTGGGGACAGAGAATCTCAGCCAGTGGGAGAGTAGTGATACTCATTCCTGTCTCTCTTTTTCTTTCCTAAGACCCCACTCAGCCCCTCCCAGCCCCCAGTCCTCTTCTCAGCCCTCCTTGGCACGCCCTGACAACGAGGTGACAGGGGCACAGCCACAGCCTCTTCCCACCCCCAGACAGCAGAGCAGAGACAAGGGGCCTCTGCCTTCCTCTCCCAGCGCTCACCCTTTCCTCCCAGCAGCCCCCACTTGCCCCAAAGCCACCAGCTCCCTGATTCTCCAACCCCACCCCGCTCTCTTTCCCAGAACTTTTTCTTAGAAAAGTTTTTGTCATGTATGCCTCCGTGTGTCTCTTTCCCCCAAGGGTCATTTGTACTTTGGAAGTGATTTCTCGTTGTGGAATGATACATTTCGTCCATGAGAAAGTTAGGCCAAAGCAAACTTTTTCTTTCTCATGCCAAAGCAAACCAGTCTACCATCTGACTTAGGGCCAAGGTTATTGTATATCTGCCTTTAAAACGGGCGAGCAGGCAGTGTCAGGGCTTCCAGAGCCTCTGATGAATGACTGGATTCTTAATGAGTTAGAAGGGGTTTGTTTGACATCTAACCCTGAGGCACACAGGTGAGCAGAGATTAATGCAGAGTCTTTTAGAAATGTGACAGCTGGAAATGAATGGCTTTTCCACTGGCTCTGGTGGGTCAGATATGTTGGTCTCTCTTCCTCCTCCCCCTCCTCTTTCTTCTTTCTTTCTTTCTTTCTCCTCCTCCTCCTTTCCCTCCTCCTCCTCCTCCTTCTCCTCCTCTTCTTCTTCCCCCTTTTCCTCCTCCTCTTCCTTCTTCTTTTCTCCTGTGCTGCTGGGGCTCAAACCCAGGGCCTTGTGCATGCTAGGCAACTGCTCTACCACTGAACTACATCCCCAGCACAGACATGGTGTTTTCTATGTTAAAAGACTATGGTGATAATATATTTGTGTGTGTGTGTGTGTGTGTGTGTGTGTGTGTGTGTGTGTGTGCGCGCGCGCATGTACGCACGCGCGCGTGGTACTGGGAAGTTGAACCCAGGACCTCACACATGCTTTGCAAGTGCTCTACCACTGAGCTGCACCCCCATCCCACTTTTAACTTTTTATCTTTAGATAGGGTCTAGCTAAATTACACAGGCTGCCTCTAGCCTTGAACTTGGATCCTCCTACATCAGCCTCCAGTGCTGCTAGGATTAAAGGCATGAGCCACAATGCCCAGCTAGAATTAAGTTCTTTATGGCAATGGGGCTACATATTCTGAACCACTGGCTAAATGTGTAAAATAGTAACCAAAAAGCTGACTCAGGTGGGAAACCTAGTTTAGTCCAAGGACAAGGTGGAGAACACTTTAAGAGGAGGAACTTGTCAGTTGCAGCTAAAAACTAGGACCCTCCTAAAAACTAGGACCCTGCTACTCTTTTTTTTTTTTTTTTTTCAGGTTCTGGGGGTTGAGCCTAGGGCCTCGCGCCTGCATGCTCTGCAAGTGCTGGACCACTGAGCTGCACCCCCAGCCCATTTTTTTACTTTCTGAGACAGGGTCTCGCTAAGTTACGCAGACTGCCTCTGGTCTCGAACTTGCGATGTTCCTGCCTCTGCCTCCCAAGCTCCTGGGATTACAGGCGTGCGCCACCGCTCCTAGCTCCTCCTACTCTTTGAAGAGTTAGGAAATCCAGCTGGGTTCTATTTCACATGAGCCAGAAGCCAGGCATCTGGATAATATATAGCTTCTTCAGGAACTAAGGGATATTCCTGCCAAGTGAAGAAAATACTCTGAGGACCAGCAAGACAACTAATAAGCTAGGAACAGACCCCAGGGCTCTCACAACTGAGGCGCATTTAAGTAATAGAGGCTTCTCATAAGCTGAATAAGACTGTGCTAAACTCTAATATATACATTCTGTCCTCATAAATCATCAGTCCCATGTAACATCATGTTGGTTGTATCCAGTGTTGTAGCTGAGTAGGGAGACAAGGAATAGGGTGTCTGCTCTGAGAGGTGATCGCAAGGAAGCCCTAACCCCACACTCCTGTGCGGCATGTCTGGAGTCTGTAGTTGCAGGGTGGGAGTGGGCTTACCAGCTGGCCCCAGACAGGAGAAGAGAGTTTGAGACAGAAAAGATTGGAGGGAAAATGCTTGGTGTGGCCACTCAAGACCGCGAGAGCAGTGATGAGTGGGAATGAGAAGAAAAATCCCAGGGTGTGTGTGTGTGTGGGGGGGGGGTTCTTTGTTAAAAATATCCTTCCTTGTGTAGGGAGAGGTTCTAGATTATTCCAGCCTACGGGTTTGAATTGTTGGTCATTAATGAAGTTTGGAGGGAGGGAGAAAATCACAGAGTGGACTTCTCAGAGCTTGGCAGAAGCAGAGAAACACAGCTGGAGAGAAGGCTGGAAAACGTAAACACAACTGGAAGGGCACGTGGACGGCGAAGGGAAAATACACAGAGGCCAGAGCGAGGCAGAGGCCAGTGCAAGCCACCCTGGCGCAGAGGGGATGGGATCCCCAGGAGTCACGGGGAGGGGAGGGGCTGGCTCATCTTTGCTGCTGCAACTGTTGTCTTATAGCTGGTCTCCAAGCAGCCCCCACTGCCTTTACGACATTTAGTATTATATAGTCACTTGCTCATAAAACTCTTTGTTTTTTTTTTTTTTTTTTTTGCAATACTGGGGGTTGAACCCAGGGCCCGGCGCTTGCATGCTCTGCAAGTGCTGGACCACTGAGCTGTACCCCCAGCCCATTTTTTCACTTTTTGAGACAGGGTCTCGCTAAGTTACGCAGACTGCCTCTGGTCTCAAACTTGCAATCCCCCTGCCTCCGCCTCCCCAGCTGCTGGGGTTCCAGGCGTGCGACACCGTGCCCCGCTCGTTCATAAAACTCTTACACACATGCAAAGGATCACTGCTTAGGAGGCAGATGCATGCATTGAGAAAGAGGAGCTCAACTCCCCACGACTGGTGCCCACTTCTGTTTTTTTCTTGCATTAAGACAAGGTGCATCCTTTACCTGTTCCTCTAGCCATTGCTTCTATTCATTCTGCATAGATTCTCTGCCTCTGCAGGAGAGCCCCACATTTAGCTCTCTTCTTTTTTATGTATCTTCCTATTTTCCCCATCTACCCTCCTCCACTGGGAGCTCATGATTCTGTGCACCCTATACTACTTCTATTTTTACAGTAGTTATCACCTTTTATGTTATTGTTGTTGTTAGGTGCTGTCGAGTTGGTATCTGACTCATAGCGACCCTACATACAACCGGGGAACCACCACTGTCAGTGCTTCTCTGCTATTCATAGGGTTTTCAATGGCAGATTGATTTTTGGGAGTGGGCTGCCAGGTCCTTCTCCCATGCCTACAGCACCTGGTGTTCCCAGGTGGTCTCCCATCCAGGTACTAACCAGGGCTGACCCTGTTTAGCTTCCGAGATCTGACGGGATCGGATGCCACAGGGCTACGGCTGCAGGCATACCTTTTATGATGATATATAGTTTACTTGTTGATTGTGTTTTTGTTTCCTGTCTATGTCTCCTCACTAGAATATGAGCTCGATTACAGCAGAAATCTTTGTGTGTTGCTCACTGATACATCCCAGGACCCTCACGTGCCTGTCAGCTCGTTGTGCTGTGGGGGCTTGTGTGCTGCTGTGATGCTGAAAGCCAGGCCACCAGTACTTCAGATACCAGCAGGGCCACCCGTGGTGGACAGGTTTCAGCTGAGCTTCCAGACTGAGACAGACTGGGGAGAAGGACCAGGCAGCCCACTCCAGAAATAATTAGTCATGGAAAACTCTATGAATAGCAGGGAAGCACTGTCAGATATAGTGCTGGAAAATGAGCCCCCCACGGCTGGAAGGCATTCAAGAAATGACTGGGGAAGAGTGGCCTCCTCAAAGTAGAGTGGACCTAAATGACAGGGGTGGAGTAAAGGCCCTGAGACCTCCTTTTGCTGATGTGACTCGACACAAAATGAGAAGAAACAGTGGCTGCAACAGTGGGCTCAAACATAAAAAGATTGTGTGCATGGCACCGTGTTGGGTAGTGTTTCGTTCTGTTGTACACAGGATGACTATGAGTCAGATCTGACTTGATGTCACCGAAAAACAACAATGCCCCAGAAACTTATAAGTAGGGTCTGGCATATAGAAGATGTTGTTGTTGTTGTTAGGTGCTGTTGAGTCGGTATCCGACTCATAGCGACCCTCATAGGGTTTTCAATGGCTAACTATTTTGGGATTGCCTTGGGAGTGGGTTGCCAGGTCCTTCTCCCACATATAGAAGATACTCAGTAAATATTAGATAAAGAAATCACCGAATGAAAAGGCAATCTTATTTAGCCTATCAGTTTAAATTACCATAAACACTGAAGACTTCCAAGTCCGTAGCTCCAGATCAACCCTTTCTTCTGAACTCTGGTTTCATAGAACTCATTGCTTATTTCATCTCTGCCTCTAGGTTATTGGTGAGTCCCCCAAATTCAACAATTCAAAACAAAAATTTGTCATCTTTCTCCAAATCGGCTTTTCCAGGCATGCTTCTGTTTTGATAAATAGCAGCCCAATAGAGAAAACTGGGTGTCACTTTGCCTAAACTGCCATCCTCTGCTGATCTCCCATCTAATAATCATGCAAAAATCTACTCTTTCTCAGAATCTGTTTTCTCTGGTTCAGGCTCTCATCTGCTCTCATCAGATAAGTAGAATGGCCTCTGGATGAATGGAGCTCTTTGGCTCTCTTCTGCCTTTCACTGCTCTGCATCCCAGTGCAGCCAGAGAGGCCCTTCGGCATGCACAGCTCTTGATGCTGTTCACACTAATTCAGCTCTGGCTCTTGCGGAAAACTCTTCCAATGCCTGTCCAGTGCTTTTTAAATATTCTTTAAAATTATGCTTCCTTTTGTTGGAGAATTAGAAAAATGTTTATATTAATTGCTGTAAGTGATGAGAGTCTCTCCAAATTTTGAATCTCTCCTCTGCCTTAGAGATACAATTCAAACTGCTTTGATCATCTTCCCAACCAGTACTGCTTGCCGCCATACCACTGTGGCATCTGATCCCATCAGATCTTGGAAGCTATGCAGGGTGGGCCTGATTAGTACTTGGAAAGGAGACTGCCTGGGAACACCAGGTGTTGTAGGCTTGGGAGAAGGACCTGATAGCCCACTCTCAAAAAATAATCAGTGATTGAGAACCCTATGAATAGCAGAGAAGTAGTAGTAATACTGTTTTACCTGTTGTACATAAGGTAGCTATGAGTTGGACACTAACTTGACAGCACCTAACAACAACTAGTGCTTGGGCTGGGATTTAGCTCAGTGGGTAGAGTGTTGTGCTGCACTCTCTGAGGACTGAGGTTTGATCCCCAGCACTGCAAAAAAGGTCATGGAGGCAATCCCCAAACAATCAGCCATTGAAAACACTATGAGGGTCCTGTCATCTAACAACAACAAATCAATGCTTAACTCTCCATTCTTATAACTCCTCCTTATCCCCAGGGCCAGCTAAGATTCTTTCAGAATGCCTCCTCTGGGTACACACATATGTAATCGCATGGTGGTTTATCTATTTCCTTCATTGGAATCATCGCAAGAACGATAATTTCTTCTCCCATGCTTCCTTTCTTATTAAAGTGCAAATTCCTTGGATCAGAATCGAGGATAATTTGTAAGCGTGTCTTTAGTGGCTAGTTAATTCTTTCCATCTGCCATTTAACAGAACCCACCTAGAAAAAAGTAGCCCCGGGAGGCAGCAATTACTCTTACAGGGATTTTACAGATGAAGCAACTGAGGCACAGTGAGAGTAAATGGCTTTTCTATAGTCATGAGGCCCAGTCACAGAGCACGGGTTCGAACACCATATTGTTGGATTCCAAAGCTCTGGCTGGAGGCTAGGGGTGCAGCTCAGTGGTGGAGCCCTGGCCTAGCAGGTGGGAGGTCAGAACCAAAAACCAAACAACACAGAACCAAACTAATGCGCCAGCTTTACTGCCTGTGGGTAGCTTCACATCTTGTGCATTAAAAAAAAATCAATCAATCAATCAGTCTATCTATCTATCTATCTATCTATCCGTGACCTTCTTTCCATTCTATTGACAGGGCTCCTCCTTACATGTTTCTGACTCCTCACCGAAATGGGTGCATATTTTTAAATCATTCCCTCCACCTCTATTCTCTGTCCCTGAAACTGCAATCAGATTAATATTCATGAACTTCAACCCTCCTCATGCAAACCTTTCTGCCCGACAACACGGACCCAAGGAAAAATACAAATCCCCCCAATTTTATGAATAAAATCAGAAACTGCTTCTTTGTAAAAATTAACTGGAAAGAGAGACTTTTAGCTAGCATCACAAAGAGAGTTGGAGAGAGAGAACGTGCAGAGGCACAGCATTCAGAATGAAAAGTGGAGTCTGACCTGAGCTTCAGAGACTTAGAACCACGTGAAGCTGATACTGTGTATTATTTAATGCTAATTAACTTTGAAAATCAGGAGGATAAGGATAAATCTTCTTTTTTGTTTCTTTCTTCTTTTCTTCGTTTTTTTTTTTCTTCCTCCCTCCCTTTCTTCTGTCCTTGTGGTACTATGGGGCTGAACCCAGGGCTTTATGTATACTTTGTAAGCACTTTACCACTGAGCTGCACCCAGCCCCATTTTACTTTTCCTTTTCATCTTGAGACAGGGTATTGCTAAGTTACCCAGGCTGCCTCTGGTCTCCAATTTGCCATCCTCCTGCCTCTGCCTCCTGAGTTGCTAGGATTACAGGCAGGAGCCACTGTGCCCAGCGAGAACTTTTACAATAAGATAGATCATACAAATACTTAAGAAGAAACTTGAATACACAAATAACTATGGGCAAAACCAAAGAGAAATTACCAAAGAGCTCCCAAGAAAGGTATAGCCACCCCCGCCCAGGACATTAATAATCAATGTTTGTAAGCCACTGATCATTGAAACCATATTTAAATGTTTCTAACACATGGATAGAGCCTGCAGCCATAGCCCCGTGGCATCTGATCCCATCAGATCTCGGAAGCTAAGCAGGATCAGACCTGCTTAGTACTTGGATGGGAGACCACCTGGGAACACCAGGTGCTATAGGCTTGGGAGATGGACCTGGCAATCCACTCCCAAAAATCAA
The DNA here is from genome assembly GCA_007922755.1 of Pedetes capensis. Lineage (NCBI taxonomy): Eukaryota > Metazoa > Chordata > Mammalia > Rodentia > Pedetidae > Pedetes > Pedetes capensis. The sequence goes on along the minus strand of VMDO01001651.1, from coordinate 45,990 downwards.
TCCACCATTGAAAACCCCATGAACAGCAGAGAAACACTGACAATAGTGTTTCACCTGTTGTACATGGGGTCTCTATGAGTCAGATACTGACTCCAGGGCACCTAACGACCACAACAACAGCACATGGATAAATATAAAAAGGTACTTATAAATTGTTTTGTGCAGATACAACATCCATGGCTCATGATGGCTTGACTTATGATTTTTTGACTTTACAATGATGCAATAGCAATAGGTGTCCAAAAGAAACTTTGCTTCAATTTTTGAATTTTGGTCTGTTCCCAGGCTAATGGTGTGTGGTAAGAGCCTCTCTGATGATTCTGGGTGGCAGCGGTGAGCTACAGAACCAGTCAGATGTGCAATCTAGTATTGCTAAGCTAAGATGCTCTGGAGCTGCGTAGTAAATGCATTTTCAAATTACAGTATTTTCAATTTAGGATGGATTTAATTGGGACTCGATTGTATCATACCTCAAGGAGCATTTGTATAGCTTTGACATTTAAACCTGAGAAATACTAATAAGAATAACACAGACCAATGTTATTTATGAATATTGTGACAGTCAAGACTACGTATTTATCAAAATTTATGCCCCCCTTTCCAAAGTACAGAGCTATTGTTGGGAAACAGAGGATCTTTCTCAGTTTTCTGTGCTGATCTCACAATGGAATGTGAGTGGAAGAGATGTGTTGTTTTAATAAGTGGGTGGAGCCTTCTCATTCTGTTTTTCTCCTTCACTGGTTGGATTCAGAGGATGAGAAAACTCTAGGCAGGATGACTATGGCCTGATGCCTGTGTTTCTAAATAAAGTTTTATTGGAACACAGCCATGCCCATTTGTTCACTTGTTGTTATAGCTACGTTTGCACTACAAGGAAGAGTGGAACCATAGTAACAGACACATCCTAAAGATTTTACTTTCTGGTCATTTAAGAAAAAGTCCTGTCCTTGCTCAATGGGATGCAAGATTGAAGGAGCCTGCCATGGAGAACTTGCCAAGGAGGAAAACTACATTGAGCTGTTTAGAAGCAAGACATGAACTTAGTGTTATTCCAGCTAATAATGAAATTGATGCAAAATCCCAAATAAAATACTAGCAATTAAAAAAAATCATGAAGGACTTTTTCTGTAATTGTAAAGGAGGATTAGCTAAAGAAGAAGGAAACCCATGTCACACATTTTTAAAAGCATTTTAAAAACTCAATATCCTTCTTGCAAACTACTTAGTAGAATGGGAATAGAAAAACACTTCCTTAGACTATCATTCCTATACCAAATGCTCATATCCTAGATAGAGATGAATGACTACTGATATTCTCACTTAAAAGAGAAAGAAACTGAAGATATGTTACCATTAATATAACTGAAAGCATAAGGCAACACAATGTGATATATCGCTTTTTTTTTTTTTTTTGAGTCGGAATCTTTCTATGTACCCCAGGCTGTCTGTGAGCTCTCTAGCCTCCTGGCTCTTTTGACACACTGTCAACATATCAATAATAATAGTATTCTAGAATGTAATATGTCCATAATTATTAAATTACACTATATACTAGCATTATTGGTTGCACATATATAAATTATATGTGCTTTACATGTCGTACATATAACTTTATATATAAGGTATACATTTATATATGATATAGTTATTTTATATAAATTGAATATATATTATTTGGCTCACATAATATAGCCTACTACATTACACTATATGTACTTTATATAAAATTTATGTAATTAAAATACAAATGTATGATATAATTTATAAATAAAATACATGACAATTACATATAATTTATGTAATTAATATACACATAGACTTTTAAAATGATATTAACTGTATAATGATGCTTTTCAATTACCAGCCAGTGCACCAAGGCAGAAAAAAAAATGAGCCAAAAGCCAGGTGTGGTGACAGATGCCTGTAATTCCAGCAACTCGGGAGGTAGAGGATGGTGAATTCTAGATCAGAGGCAGCCGTACAACTTAGCAAGACCCTGACTCAAAATAAAAAAAAACTAAAGAGGGGGTAAGGGTGCAGTCCAGTGGTAGAGCACTTGCAAAGTATGTGCAGGTCTCTGCGTTCAACCTCCAAGTACAGCAAACAAAACAAAACAACAAAACAAAACAACATGAGCCTGAAAATAAATTTCCATTATTTGTAGGTATACGATTTTGTAGATAAACAGCTCACAGTACATTGAGAAACTATTCGAAGTCTTAAAGAAATCTTCAAAGATGTTCAAGTATAGGTTTCTTATTTGTCAACAGTAATCTATGTGACTTTACTTAAAACAACAACAACTTTTGCTAAGAGGAATGAAAGAAGATTTGAATAAGTGGAGAGGGAGTCTTATATTGCTGATTTGGAAGAATTAGTATGTTTTAGACTTGGGAATTCACCATAAATTAACCTATAAATGTATTGCAATCCCAAACAAAATTCTAAAATGACTGAAATTGGCATATGAAAAATTGTTTATAATTTTTCCCTAAAATACACTTCTAAAAGTAGGCAAATAACATTTGAAAAATCAGACCAACACATAGAAGCATTTAAAGACAGATATTAATAATTGCAAAACACATCGTAAAATCATGGAAAAAATAAAATTAGAACTGTCTCTTAAACCAAACACTTAAATCATTTCAGATGCAGTCAAGATTTCAATGTAAAAATGAAGTACTATATATAAATTTTAAAAGATAATGTAGGTGAACGAAATCTATATTCTTGAGCTAGGAGATATTTTCAACAGAAACAAACTCAGGGACTACAAAGAAAAAAGATGAACAGACAACTCGATGAAATTTAAAACTGCTATAGGTAAAAATCACTGTACACAAAATCAAAAGGCAAAAGACAAGCGGGTTTAGGATAGGCAATGCCAATGACCAATGAAGGATTTTTTTTTCCTATGTAAAGGACATATACAAAGCAGTAGACTGCAGCCGTAGTACTGTGGAGTCAGATCTCTGAAGCTAAGCAGGGTTGGGCCTGGTTAGTACTTGGATGGGAGACCACCTGGGAACACCAGATACTATAGGCTTGGGAGAAGGACCCAAAAACCCACTCCTAAATCTCAATCCGCCATTGAAAACCCTATGAATAGCAGAGAAGCACTGAAGATAGTGTTTTGCCTGTTGTATGTAGGGTTGCTATGAGTTGGACGCCAACTCGAGGGCACCTAACAACAAAAACAACAACACAGCAGTAAGGAGGAACATGCCCAGCAGCAAAAAAAGAAAAAACCAACAAGTGATAATGATGCACAATCATGTGGAAAAATACAATCTCACTAGAAAAGAGAGAATGCAATTTTTAAAAAAGTTCTTTTGCCCATCATATAAAAACAAGTAAGTGTACAAGCATGGGCTAGAATGTTTCACGAGATGATAGGAGACTCTCAATGGAGATGTTTTCCTATCTGACATCGTATCAGAGTGATGATGGAGTGAGTACCCTAGGCCAAGTTCAAAGGCACGTGATATTTAGTGTGGAAGGAAAGAGTGAGAAAGAGAGAAAATTATGATGAGATGTGTAAGTGGGCACGGATGGATGGGCAAACTGACTCTCCTGGAGTTGATATTTTTATTTTTACAGGTTCTAAAGGCAACATTCAGGTGGCCTCTGGATGGGTGAGAACAAGACTTTAGAATGCAGATCAACTTGATAGTAAGTTCCAGAATAAGCATGGTTTTAGATGAAATGCCTTTCTGCATGCTTTTTGGCATGTTGAAACATTATTTAAATATATGTTGCTAACTGATACCCGCCTGCAGCCATAGCCCTGTGGAATCCGATCCCGGCAGATCTCGGAAGCTAAGCAGGGCCAGGCCCGGTTAGTACCTGGATGGGAGACCGCCTGGGAACACCAGGTGCTGCAGGCTTGGGAGAAGGACCTGGCAACCCCCTCCCAAAAATCAATCTGCCATTGAAAACCCTATGAACAGCAGAGAAGCACTGACAATAGTGTTTCCCCTGTTGTACAGAGGGTCGCTATGAGTCGGATAGGGCACCTAACAACAACAACAAATGATACCCATCAGTTGTTCTCAGAGCCCTTTTGTGAGCCTAATGGGAAGAAAGATTACCTGGGGAATGTTAAGCTCTCCTTTCTCCCTCCTACCACTGCTTTGCCAAGCTCCGCCCCAAGCCCTCTCTGAAAGGATTCAGTGCTAGCAGGCTGTTTGGGTTGACTTGGTGTCAATTGCAAAAAGTCTACAAAACGATTTTATGCAGCCGTACCACCCTGGCAACCTATCGTCCTACCCTGTCAGATCTCAGAAGCTAAGCAGGGTTGGGCCTGGTTAGTCCTTGGATGGGAAACCGCCTGGGAATACTGGGTCCTGTGGGTTAAGGAGAAGGATCTGGCAACCCACTCCCCCAAAACAACCAGTCATCGATAATCCTATGAATAGCAGAGAAGCACTGGCAATAGTGCCAGGCATGGCACAGTGTCGGGGAGTATTTCATCTGTTGTACGTTGGGTCGTTATGAGTCAGACCTGACTCCACAGCAGCTAACAACAACAACATGACGGGACTCAGGTTCACATATCTTCCTTGAGCATTTGGACTTTGGCCTCACAGAGCACATGACAGTTATCAAGGAGCGCTCACAGGCATCGTCCAACATGCGCCTCCCTCCTCAGAGCCCAGGTGTTGTTGTTGTTAGGTGACGTCGAATCGGTATCTGACTCATAGCAACCCTCAAATGGTTTTCAATGGCAGACTGTTTCAGGATTGCCTTGGGAGTGGATTGCCAGGTCCTTCTCCCATTTTTGCGGTGCTGGGAATTGAACTCAGGACCTCAGAGACTGCAGCACAGCACTCTACCAACTGAGCTAAATCCCAGCCCCAGAGCCCAGGTAGGTGGAGTCATGTCATTTCCATCTCAGGGAGGTGATGTGACTTGGGGGAGCCCCAGCACACGGCACCCAGGCTGGGCTTGGAGTCCAGGTGTCCTGGCTCAGGACCAGTGTTCTGTCCTCTGTACTGGTCACCCCTCCTTAAAACAAGACTCTGAAGACAGCTGTGACCATGACTCCTGAGGAATGGGACCATGTGGGGGACATGTTTTGAGGAGTGTGGGGGACATGTTTTGAGGAGTATGAGCGGCCATGTTCTCCGCCTGCCCAGGAAGAGCCAAATTGGCCTGTGTCTCTCTGGCTTTGGAGTGTCTGCGGATGTGGTTCTTCCTCACCCCAGGGTCTCCGGTTATGAGGCACACGCCGGAAGAACAACCCATGGTGTCAATCCCATAATCCTCACTCCCCACATCCCCAGGGTTTCACAGCTCTGTCTGCTTCCACGCACCGGGGACAGGCACACTATTTGTTCTAACTACCTTTGATCGCTTCTTTCACTGCAGAATCCACAGGGAGTATATTCTTCTCCACCAGTTCCAGAGGCCCCGGGCGGAGAGCAATCTTTTCATCCAGATCATCCGCGAGGCGGGCCCTTTTCAGCTTCATCTGAGCAGTTGGAATGGATCTCTCTGCAGTGGAGGCTGAGGGGCGCCAATGAAAAGGATCAGTGTTAGAATTCGACGTCTTTGTTTTGCTCTGCTTTTGGCTTGTGGCTACTAAACACTGTGTCACGTCCTGCTGTACCGTCCTAGTAATTCTTCAATGCAATCATCATCACTTCGCAGGGATTAGCACCAAAGACGAGACACTTCCAAATAAAGGCAAATAGAGAGGCACACAGAAAAGCTAGAGAAACACGCTTTCTGAGGATTTGTCAAAGGGAAAAAAAAATGCAGTCTGGCCATTTTGTAAGCAAGCACTCCGTGGGGCCTGGGTTGCTTGTCTGACCCTAAACACCAGGATTTTGGCTAATGACTGGCACCGGCTGAGCCTGCAGTAAATATGATCTCCTGGTTCTAATTAGTAGTCGTGGTGTGACTTTTTCAGGGTTTTAGACTTGTCAATGCTGTGATAAGACTGAGAGTCAAATGTCTGGGTCAATCATAAAAGAAAAATTCCTTTGCAATCATCATTCACATAAACAGAGGGATTTTACAAAGTTGAATTTACCCAGTAGGCACTTTCTCATCGTTTGGAGGTTGTCACATACACAGCCCTAAACCCACCCCTCTATGGCCAACACCCAAACTTCCTCTTCAGCAGGGGCCCTGACTCGTTTCTCGGAAGAGCATGGAGGAGAATCCAGCCAAACTGTTCCTCTGATGGAGAAATACAAGGCAAGAGTTCGCGGCCTTGCCCTCACCTTTGCAGATTTAGATGAGATACTGCAGACAAGTTTCCCAGCCCGTTTATCATTATCAACCTACTAATGCAGACCATGGGGCTGGGATTTAGCTCAGTTGGTAGAGCGCTGCTCTGCAGTCTCTGAGGTCCTGAGTTCCATTCCCAGCACCGCAAAATGAGAGAAGGATGTGGCAACCCACTCCCAAGGCAATCCCGAAACAGTCAGCCATTGAAAACCCTCTGAGGGTCGCTATGAGTTGGACTCGATTGACGGCACCTAACAACAACAACAACAACAATGCAGATCATGGACTGCCAAAAGAACCAATAGATCTGTCCTAGAAGAAGCGCAACCAGAGTGGTCCTTGGAAGCAATAATGGCCAGACTGCGTATCACATATTTCAGGCATGTATTCAGGAGAAATTATACCCTGGAGAAAGACATCATGTTTGGGAGAGTGGCGGGTCAGCGAAAAAAAGGAAAACCCTCCACCAGATGGATTGACATAGTGTCTGCAACAATGGGCTTAAACATAAATAAGATTGTGTGCCTGGCACAGAATAGAGAAGTGTTTCGATCTGCTGTACATAGGGTCACTATGAGTCGGACTCGATGGCACCTAACAACAACAACAATGCAGACCGTGGGGCTGGTGGCTGAGCTCGCATTCTCGGTACAGGAGTCGTCTGGAGATGACTCATCAGTTGCAGCTGGTCAGGCTTTTCTAGAAGCTGTATGTGTGCAGCCCTCCACACAAGCTGAAGTATCAGTGCTCCCACCCAAAGAATGGGGTGCCTAAGCCTAAGCCCTCCCCAAGCCACTCCTTGGAAACCACTGCAAGGGCTCCACAGTAGATGCCCTGCCTGGGGTTTTTCTGATCTATCCTGCACACAACCTCGCACCAATATGCAGAGTCCTTTCTTCTTGCATCTGTGCTATGAGAGGGTTCTCACAGCCTCCGTCAAGATTTCCAAGCCTGCCCACAACTAAATCCACCTCCCTTCGGGACCAGTGGCTCCTCACTCAAGCCCACTACCCTAGCAAGCCTGGTCACGTCGCTTTGGGCCCCCGTGTCTGGCCGGGTTCACCTTTGTGCCACTTTTCTCATTTCATCGCCCACTCCCCTGAAGCGCTTCCTGCACACTCCCAGCGATGAACATCCTTCTCTTCCAGGTCCTGGCAGGAAGCCTTCTTAATTCCTCCCGTTCTCACAGATCCCTGTGGCCCGCCCGCCTCTGGCAGTTACAGGCTCTGGCCCTGCATCTTTTATTGCTGCTCCTGACTTTAGATGAGAAGCCCCTAGACTCCAGGAGTCACTTGGCATCTGGCAGATCTTTGGGGCTCAAGAGATCTAATTCCCAATGTCTGTTGGGGAGAAGAGAGGATTCCATGAAAGCCACCAGAGACAAGGGATGGAACCAGGGTCTCCTGCAGGTCACAGGCTGATATTTTAATTCAAGACCCCAATGATATAAGAAGTGATTTTTTTTCAGTGCTGGGGGTGGAAGCTGGGGCCTCATGCATACTAGGAGAGTGCTCCACCACTGAGCACCATCCCTAGCCCTCTTAGCTTTGTAGTTTATAGCCTTACCGTGTACTCATTATCATAAATGTGAATAATGCCAAAGAAAGTATACAAACAAACAAAAAGCCTCAACAAGCTCCCCACTTACACATCACTGCATTCGATACCTGGGTGTCTTTCTCAGCTATTTATGTTTATTGTTAGGTCTGGGACTGAGGTTTAGCTCAGTTGGTAGGGTGCCGCTCTGCTGAAGCCCCAGGTTCCAGCTCCAGCTCTACAGAAATAGGAGAAGGACCTGACAACCCACTCCTGAAACGATCCTGAAACAATCAGCCATTGAAAACCCTGTGAATAGTAGAGAAGCACTGATGTAATGCCGGGCATGGCACAGTGTCGAGGAGCGTTTCTTTCTGCTGTACATAGGGGCGCTATGAGTCAGACTGGACCCCATAGCACCTGACAACAACAACAACAATAACAATCTCTAGCTCTATATTTCTTCTTCCCTGACTCTGACTGTAAATGCAATTTATGTTTATGTACATGTATATTTTTCTTAGTATTTGGCTGTAAATATAGTTTTGTTTCCAGCTGTTTTCACTAAACATCTTGTAGGCCTTTTCTCATTGAGTTATTATTCTTTGAATCTATTGCTTGTAGTGGTTATGTGGGACACACAATCTTATGCACGATCTCTAGTTTATTTTGGGAGAAGGACCTGGCAATCCACTCCCAAGGCAATCCCGAAGCACTCAGCCATTGAAAACCCTATGAGGGTCGCTATGAGTCGGATACCGACTCGACGGCACCTAACAACAACAACAACAACAACTATTGATGGGCATTTTACCATTTTCTTTCCCTCCTTCCCTTCTTTCCTTTTTCCCTCCCTCCCTCCCTGTCTTCTTTTTCTTTTCTCTTCTTTTTTTCTTTTCCCTCCTTCCTTTCCTTTCATCTCCTTCCTTCCTTCCCTTCCTCTTTCCCTCTCCCTCCCTCCCTCTCTTTCTTTCTTTCTTTCTTTCTTTCTCACTCTCTTTCCTTCTGGCAGGGTCTTGCTATATCACCCAGGCTATTCTCAAATTTGCAGACTCCTGCCTCTTCCCAAGTGTTGGGATTATAGATATGCACCACCACACCGAGCTCATTTTGCCACTTCATTGTACAAAAATCTTTGCATATCTGACTATTTCTTTTAAATAAAGGTCAGGAATTATACGCAAGGTTAAAGGGTATGTGCATTTTCAAGGAGTTTGATATATGTGGCCAAATTGCCTCTAGAAATATGGACCTGAGGGTACTGCACCAGTAATGAGGAAGAATGCATGGGTTTCCAGGCCCTTACCACATGAAACATTTATTTTTATTTGCTAACTTGAGCATTGAAAAGTCTATATTTCATGTGAAGTGGCATTTCTTAGATTATTTGTGCAGCTGTGATTTTGTGCTGACACAGCAGCTGCTTCCAGGGCATTTGCAATGGTGTCCTTGCAGTAAGAATTTTGTCACCTCCACCTGAGAGCCCTTGCTACACCTTCCAGGTCAAAGCCTTGGTCAAACCTTTACCTGGAATTCTACATTGCCCTCCTCTTTCCTCCCTCCACTGAAAAGAGTTCTTCATCTTAAAACATCCCACTTGTTACAGAGTTGGAAACAGGTTAGCCCTGGGAAGCCACATAAATTAGAAATGACCCTGACCAAAGAATTAAGATTCACAACTTCTCATTCTATTTCAGAACCTTTTGTGCTACTTAAAACTAGCATACAGTCTTGTAAATAAATTTGCATTAGCATTCTTCACAATTGCAAGAGTATGGAATCAACCAAGATGTTCATCAACAGAGGAATGGGTTGAAGAATTGTGCTACATATACACAATGGAATATTAGCAATAAAGAAGAATGAAATTATGTGTAGCAAAAGGGATAAAACTGGAGAACATTATCCTAAATGATCTAACCCAGTCCCCAAAATAAGAGAAATACCATATGTTCTTATTCATATGTGGGAGCTGAATCTAACCTACAGGAAGAAAAAAAATCTATTCATATGTTGTTGTTTTGTTGTTAGGTGCTGTTGAGTCAGGTCCTACTCATAGTGACCCTCACAGGGTTTTCAATGGCTAATTGTTTCAGGATTGCTACAGGAGTGGATTGCCACATCCTTCTCCCATTTTTGTGATGCTGGGGATCGAACCTGGGTCCTCCGAGAGTGCAGTGTGGTGCTCTACCAACTGAGCTAAACCCCATATGTTGTTGTTATTGTTCGGTATTGTTGAGTCAGTGTCCACTCATAGCGACCCTATGTGCAACAGACAAAATACTATTGTTAGTGCTTCTCTGCCATTCGTAGTTTTCAATGGCAGATTTTTGGGAGCAGGTTGCTGGGACCTTCTCCCAAGCCTACAGCACCTGGTGTTCCCAGGCAGTCTCCCATCCAGGTACTAACCAGGCCCAACCCTGCTTTGCTTCCGAGATCTGACGGGATCGGATGCCACAGTAGTACAGCTGCAGGCAATACATATGTAGATATATAAAATGAACAATAATATTAAGAAGGGACAATATAAGCAAAGTTGAAAGCAGGGGCAGATCAGTAGTGGAGAGTGGAGGTTGGGGAAGAGTGAAAGGGGAGGGGAAATAAAGCAGAAGGGAAAGGGGGAGGGGAAAATCTCAAAATGTATGATGCAGCTGTATGAATACATGGAAAATAGGGTTCTGTAAAATATGTAAACTGATGACTGTAAAAGCAAAAGTAATGTAATAGTTGAATAATGGATATTATAAAAGTCTTATTACTCAATACCCCACCAACATTTATCAATAAAGAAAACAAAGAAATCTGCATTCTTGAGAAATGCCTGGGGATGTGTACATGCCGTTCCCTCAGGCCGCAATGCCCTTCCTTCTTCCGGTACATGGCCCAGCCGTTTCCTCCCTCCTCCCCCCACCATACTGATTCCAATGCCTCTCTTCTCTCATCCTCCTCTGGGCATCCACACAACACAGTGCATATTTTCCCTTTCCATGCTGGATTGTGGGTCTGGTTCTCCTGTCTGCCTCCTCTGTTGCCCTGTGAGAGTCCTCTCAGGGCAGAAACCTGTGTCTTATTCAACACTGCACCCACAAGGTCAGCCGATACAATATCTGCTCAATGAATAAATATTTCATAGCTGAGTGTCGGCGTGGGAGCTGAGCCTCTTGAAGCTGGGCACCACTGGCTCTGGGGATTGCCATCCCAGGGAAGAGACTCATGGAGCAGGAGCAGACGCTGCCTCTCCTCCCCTATCCAGGGGTCAGAATACGGGGGGCTATAAGGTATTGGCGCAGCTTCACCTTCTCTAACATGGCGTGGCATCCTAAGGTAGCACTGGTTCCGCGCTGATCAGTGCTGATTGTCCGAGATTGTTCTTCCTTGCACATGAAAACATAAAAGCATCAGCAACACAGAATCAAATCATTACCTGTCGGTCAGGGAGGCCACTGGGGAGTCTGGATCACAATTCAAAGTGAACGATGACCCAGATTAATAATAACTGGCAACACGTGTTGGATACCCTATATCGGCTCCGTGAGGTCATGCAATTTACTCAGGCCTTGGAGGCAGGAAGTGGTGAGCTTAGAACCAGAGTCTGAAACTTTCTTAACCATTATATGCCTTTCCACACTGATTTTCTATGTGGGTTAGAATGACAGGACTCAGAACTACTTAATGCAATGTCAAGACAGACTTCGCAAGTGCTCTACCGCTGAGCTGTACCCTAAGCCCATTTTTCATTTTTTATCTTGATACAGGGCCTTGATAAGTTACTCAGGCTGCCTCTGGCCTCCAACATGTGATCTGCCTGCCTCCACCTCCTGAGTCTTTGGGATTACAGGTGTGAGCCGCCATGGCGGGCCGGGAGAGACTTTTTAAGGGATGTGGCAAGTGCATCCTTGTTATTAGGTGCCGAGTTGAGCCCGACTCATACTGACCCTCATAGGGTGTTCAGTGGCTGATTGTTTTTTTGGGGGGATTAACTCGGGAGTGGGTTGCCACATCCTTCTCCCGTTTTTGTGGTGCTGGGAATCGAACCCGGGACCTCAGAGACTGCAGAGTGGTGCTCTACCAACTGAGCTAAATCCCAGCCCAGCAAGTGCCTAGAGAAAAGGAACTCTGGAAAAACTGCCGACCACTCAAAGAGCGTCTCCTGGTTTATGATTTCATGCAGCCTTACCTTGGAGTATGTGCATATTAACCAAGTCGCCACCGTAGGACCTGTTTCTGCCCTTGCGCTTTGGGGAACCTTCAGTCTGTAGAACACAAGCATAGAGAATCATCTAGTTTTCACTTAACAAAAAAAGAGGAAACCCTCCATTTCTCTCAAAGGGAAAAAGAGCTCTTTGTATGTCAATTTAAAAATGAAAACATCTCTCGTGGTCTCCCATGTTTTGATGAAGAAACATCTACCAAGAACCCCCCAGGAAGTTTAAGGAAGAGAAAATAAGATAAAGAGTTCAAAAGCATACATCGATATCCGAGCTCCAAATGTAAAGACACTCAATGTCCAGGCAGGTGCAGGTTAATAAAATACTAATATGGCAGTCATGAGGCTGGGCTGCTGTATTATAACCAATCCTATTCTGGTGCCTCTTAAAAAGTCACAAAAATAATCAAGGTCAGAGATAAAGCACTGCATAAGCCATCTGCTCTAACATGACAACATATGGCCTCTCCTGTGATCTTCTGACCTCTCTCTTGGGACCTGGGGACATGTAACGCCCGAAGGTTCAGACTTTGCCAGGCATCTAGAGGCAGATCATTTACCATCTCCCGTCGTCTGGATGGCGCAGCTGTTTGTAGGATGGTGTAAGATGGGGATAGGGCCAACACAGGCCCCCGGGCCCCTGGTTTCTACTTCCAGGTTTTTATCTATGTTCCTCCTCCTATCAGGCCTGAGAAGGGACTAGCGGTGCTTTAGTTCTGATAAAAGCCAGTTGTCTGTTCTTTGTTATCCTCCAAGTAGTAGGAATCACAGCCACCCAGGAGCAACTTTGAAGAGTTACAGAGTCTAGCTTCTCCTGTCTACCCACAGATAAGTTACAAGACTAGAACTCTTCCGCAAAGAAATCCCAGCAGATAGACACTTCCTTGGCCTTCCCTTCTCCCTCAAAGTGCTGACGGTTCCTAAATAGTATTTATATCATCGATAAGTTCAGGTTACAAAGTTTTCTTATGAAAGTGCAGAATACACCAATTTTTCCCTTTCAAATGCAAAAAGCAAAACCAAAAAACAAAAAGTAAAACCAAAACAGAAAGCAACTCCTCCAACCCCCCCCCAAGAAAAACCTAAGAAAGGAAAATCAACATAATTGCTTTTCCCTTTAAGTAGCTGCAAGTAAGCTATGTATCCATAGACATTTTCTTTCCAAATGCCAGGCACAGTGGCACACATGTGTAATCTCAGCGAGCTGGCTGAGGCAGGAGGATCACAAGTTTGAGGCCAGAGATAGCTGCATAACTTAGTGAGAACTTGTCCCAAAAATAAAAAAAAAGGTAAAAACTGGGCTGAGCGTACAGCCCAGTGGTAGAGCACTTGCAAAGCATGTGTGAAACCCTGGGTTCAACTCCTAAATACCACCTAAAGAAAAAAAAAAAAGACGTTGCCTTTCCATTGAATTGCATTTAAGAAAATCCCATTGTTGCTAAGAAAGGATGGTGGAAAAAAAAAAAAAAGGAAAGAAAGGCACTTTCAAACCAACGTAACTTCCCTGTTTAAAGTCTTTTTGACCTCTCTCATATCCTTGCTGCTATTTTTCCCCAATATCAGAAAGATTGAAAGCATTTATGTATTTGTTTATTTTGGTTTTTGGAGACAGGGTCTCCCTGGGTTGCCCATGATGTCCTCAAACTCTCAGGATCCTCCTGCCTACTTTCCCAAGTATTACAGGGATATACCACCATGCCCAGCTCTGAGAACATTTTTTTGGAAAGCTATAAAAGTAGCAGCTTCAAAGCTAACACGGTTGATCCCATTTCCACAGCCCATAATTCCCAGAAGCAAGATTCCATATGGTCAAACTGGCCAATTGATGGAATTCGTGGTAGGAATTCTATGTGCTTCAGCCAAAGTCTAGCTTTGTGAGATCTATAATCTATTGCCCTGGACCAGGAAAGGGAGTTTGTAAAAAATTACCTTGTCACTGTCCAATTTTTTTCTTTGCTCATGGAATTCAGTTGGACTTTTCAGTGCTGAAACAGAAAGACACAGAGGTGAGCTGAGGCTGGCCTCGGGGCACCGGTCTGTATGGTGGGGTTTGCTGTGCCTTTGCTGAGCTGTGCACAGCCTGGAAGTGATTGCCTTCATTAGGCCACAAGCAATGGAAGAGAAAAGGCCTGGAGGACGCCAGCTGTACGGAAGCCACAGAGGCAGAGGAAGGTAGGATTCAGGCCTAAACCAGGAGGAGCAGCGGAGGCAGGGTGTGCGACAGGAAAGGGGTGAAGGCAGGGCATTCCAGGTTCCCAAGGAAACAGAGGAGGTGAAGGAATACCAGTTTAAGGGAGGGGCGGACAGGTACCTAACAGCCTCTTTACTTTGCTCTACCCTGGAGTTAAAATAGTGGGATGGTTGTGGTCTGGGTGGGTGGGGACAGATTGTAAGAAGGGACGGTACTTTGAGTATAGCATGTGGTTGGTTGGTCATGTATATGCAGCTAAGGGTGTTGAGTGTTGTTGTTGTTGCTGTTGTTAGGTGCAGTCGATTTGTGTCTGACTCATAGCGACCCTCATAGGGTTTTCAATGGCTGCTTCAGGATTGCCTTGGGAGTGGGTTGCCACATCCTTCTCCCATTTTTGTGGTGCTGGGAATCGAACTTGGGACCTCAGAGACTGCAGAGCGGTGTTCTACCAACTGAGCTAAATCCCAGGCAAGGGTGTTGAGTGAGAGGCAGAGAATCAGAATACGAGGGCTGGAAAGGACCTGTGAGACAGTGAAGTCCAACTCTGCCACCACAAAAGAAATGGAGAAACTGAGGTCCACAGAAATGGATTGATTTGCCCAGGGTCACACAGTTAGGGCTTGGCGCGTAGGTTCTCAGATACCCTGACTTCTTTCTGGGTGTGATATTCACACTATTAGCAATCAGCAGACACAGGTTCTGTGGTTGTTGGTGCCTCAAGTCAAGTCCAACTCATAGCGACCCTCATAGGGTTTTCAATGGCTGACTGTTTCGGGATTGCTTTGGGAGTGGATTGTCACATCTTTCACCCATAGGCACAGATACTGGGAAGTCATATAAAATGTACTGTGGCTGCAAAGCACCTGTACCAAGGCTACCGCCACTCCCTCCTATGAGTCTTCCCCTTGACACGTTCAGAACGCCTCTTCCTGATGAATCTGTCAACTCTCTCAATGTAGCAAAGGGGATGAACATTCTTCAGAAAAATTCTACATTTTGTCTTGGTCTTCCTGCTCCCCTGGAACAGTCTCAGCCAGAGCCACAATCGTATTCCATTGTAAGCAATGAGGTTGATCAGAGGTTACAAGATTGCACTGATTTTTTTTTTAATTGTAGATCTGGATCAATTGATGAATCACACGATCCAGAGTTCTATGATTCCTTTAGCAGATGTCTACTCTTAAGCTGCAGGGAATGAAGTCTTCTCGTAAATCTTGTTTGGCATAAAAATTAGGTCTCTGGACAGATCACCCCTGGGGGCACACACACGTGTGCATGTATGCATGTGCCTCATTCAGCCCTGAAGACCACACTAACTCCGAGCAGAGTTTTCTGCTTGGCTTGCTGGACATCAAGCAGATGTCGTCATGGTGGGTGCCGTAAAGGTGGTCAACCATATTACGCTCTGTGTGGAATGTGCCTTGGGAAGTTAATAAGGCATGCTCTCTATCAGTCTCCTTTCTTCACCCCAACATTAATAATGTTTGCCAAAGGGTCATAGGAACTAGTCCCAGAAGGCCGCCTTGTGCCCAATACAGTTGATAGGTTCTTTTCTCCTCATTTTGGCTAGAGATGAAGAGGGTTCCTTCTCATAGGGAAAACAAAGGAATATTTTGCTGAAGTATCCCATTTCCCAGATGATCTGGGAACCGACTTTCCAGTTTCTCTTTGCTGTTTTCACTCTTCTTCTCTGCCATCCCTGCTGCTGTAGATGTCCCTCTTCCCCTATGTCTTCCCACTCAGTGATGCTGAGAAATAAACGTACCACTCTATTGTGTGGCTACGGCATTTCCTTTGCTTTGGGCCTGGACCCCAATCTCAGTAAGGAAGCTTGCTTTTTCCTACATTTGATCACAGTTGGAATTTCTATGGAGGGTGTCTGAGTCTCTCTTCCCCAGGCAACCAGATCACACAGTCTGCTTGAAACGCGGTGGGCTCCCAAGATCCTCTGCCCGAGTGTAACATATTGGTGTGGCTTCATTACTTATATCATCCAGAAAATGACTTGATTTCAGAACTGATCTGTACTAAGTGGTTAAAAAGAATAACATATCCTTTTCCTCAAGAAGCTCCCCAGAGGGAATAGTACGAATATATCTTGAGATAGCTCTTACATTCCAAACACAATTGGTTTTAATTGGGCTTGAGGCTTGAGAGGAATTATCTGGCTTTCTCATCGCTCAGGCTCTTCAGTTCTTACCAGCAGAGCTCATTAATTGTTCTACCACTGCGTTTCCTGCATCTTCACTTTGGAGAGCTATGATTCGTCACCTCTTGGTGTTAATAACTCCCCTGTGAAATGATTCACATGGTCCAGTTCCCTGATGCCAGGAACACAAAGGTCTTCTAGAACCTTCCAACATAGGGTGGGAAGCTATGTCCACTTAGCAAGGTCTTGGGAATAATACCAAAGAGGTCTGCAGACTGCTTTGGCCACATGCTCTTCTCGCGCTGAAGGGGTCTGAGGTCACCCTCCCCTGCAGTGGCCCAGGGGTTGAGGTTTGCCTCTTCTGTGACTCCAGAGAATGTGGGTTTTCGCCATCTCCCTTGCGGGCCTGTGAAAATCATAAGGGCCCCCACTGCCAGCTGATTTTTTTTTTTTTTTTTTTTGGAAAATACACAAAGGACTACTTCTGCTGCCAGCCTGGGGAGTATCAAATGGCAAAATTTTATATTTAAAGGACATTGACATTTAAGATTGAAAAGGAATTTGGATTTCTAAATTGAAAAAATAAGTCCATGTGATTGCAAATTAAAATACGGTTATAAATCCAGTCAGTCACACATCTGACTCGCTCCCCCTGGAGGAAGATTAATCGCTCCTCGCAGGGGAATTCGTGTTCTCGCCTCCGAGTTTAGTTTCGGGCTATTCCTATTTCTGTCCCCACAGCTCCAGCTAATTTGGGTCAGCTGTGTGTATAAACATTTGCTTACTTAGAGCGCAGAGAAAGATCCAGAGATAAGAGCTGGCCTCCCGCGGAGCTCTTTGCTGGGCTCAGCCCTCATGCCTCCAATGGAATCACGGACAATGGAGAAAATAGGCCATGGAGATGCTAAGAACTCATTTAAGGCGGAGGCCTGGCTCTTCTACACAGTGTCAGGGGTTGGCGTTGGGCGGCATCTCTTGTAGTGGAGGCTGGACTTGCGCAGGGCTTGACTCCCTGCAAGAAGATCCCTCATGACCAGGCTCAGGCAGAACTCACCTCCTTGGAACCCAGCTCCATTGGTGCTCCATTGAGTAATAAGGACTGAGGGGCAGAATCAAAGGGCTGGAGAGCCTGGGCAGCAAGGAGAGCCATGGTTCTTAAAGCGTGGCCCCTGGACCAGCATCTTCAGCATCAACTGAGAACGTGTTAGAAATTCCAATTCCCTACCCCAGTACTATGGCATCGAACACCCTGAGAGTAGGACACAGAATCTGTGTTTGAACAAACTTTCCAGGTGATTCTGATGCCCAAGTACAGGAACCACCATGACACAGTCGATAATGCCAATAGGTCCTGACTGAGGGCCTTTGGGAATACACAGGTTCAAAAAGGGAGCCATCGATTGCCAGGGTTGGTTTTCCGTATTTCAAAACTCTGGAGAGAAAGGGTATGTTTCCCCTGAGAAAGGATGCTCAGGCTAAGGAAAATGTCATTAGTCATTGCTGCTGCCTAGAATCATAGTGACCTAGTTTACAAATGCTTGCTCTAATCATCAAGCATTGCTGGTAGTTTTGTATTCCACTAATTAATTTTAAACAGACGCAGATTAATAACTAATGTATGTAAGTTCCTTTGGGGGGAAGGCAAAACTGTTTCACACATAAGACCCGTGGAAGTGACGGGTCTGATTAAAGGGATCCTGGGTAACTAAGAACATCGGAACCATCTATCTGTGCTCTGTCTTTGTTTTGTTGTCTATTTTTAGCGTCCTTTGAGCTAATGCCATTGGCTTTCTGTGCTCTCAGTTTCCCACTTTTAAAGTGGCCTTGGTGATGTTTGCCTTCTCTTTGATTTGCTTTTCAATTCAGCCTGGATGAGGTGCACTTTCCTTCTGAGCAATCAGGACCTATACTACGTATAATTGGCATACTTTGGAAATTAGATTATCTTTTTAGGTTGGTAGTACATTGCTTATGCAGTATTAACATGGTAAAAGCAGTGCATTCTCCCAAGATAGCCTGTAGTATTTAACATTTGGCTTGCAACCTTTAGGATTTGATGCAAAATACCTGGATATTTTGGAATTTCAAAGGATTCAAAGATGAATTCAAAGTGTGTCTCTACGACTGTTTCTCTAGTTTCTAAGGAACAGGGAACTGGAAACTTGAAGGAGAAATAGGGAGAAAGAGGTTAAGCTAGAATGTTGACCCAGATGGCACCTTTTCCTATCCCTGAAGTGGAGGTGTTAGGAAGAAGGGAAGAGGCAGAAGGATTAATTCCCTTGTGCTGTGTTCTGCTCAGACAGCCAACAGTGTGTGGCAGGGTGCTGTGGGAAGAAGCCAAGTCAAATGAAGGCACTGAAGAAAGGAAGAGAGGCTTTGTCCAGTCAACTTTGCAAAACTATCATGAAGCTGCATGGAGTGTGGGTGCGGGAATTGCCCGGTTCTTCTTCTCGCTACTCAGGGGTGTCACAGAGTTCAGGGATTTACCAAGGCTTTGCAGTAAGTATGTGGCTGCTGTGGCTTGGATTAGTCTGCAAAAAAAATAAAGGCAGCACCATTCATAGACAGCTCATTGTATCTCAAAATCCATTTACACTGATCAGATCATGGACTTAAGCTGCCCAGACACTTCATTCTTTCCAGAGGCAGCTTTTTCTGAGGTTCTGTGGACAGGTATCAGACGCCTTGTACCCTTGGCCCTCTAAGATCCATTTCATCCTCTCCCCTCAGCTTCTGTACTCCAGGAGAAGGAGGAAAATGTTCTCTTCTGTGTCCTTCCATTCTATTCAACAGCTTATAGGAGCAGAGTGGAAGAGAAAAATAATTTTTCTCCTTCAATCTTCTCCACCCCCACCTTCATGTAGGGGTCTAAAGTCATCCCAAATTGTTAATTGTTGTTGTTGTTAGGTGCCACTGAGTCATGTGTCCAACTCATAGCGACCCTAGGTACAACAGATGAAACACTGTTGTCAGTGCTTCTCTTCTATTCATAGGGTTTTCAATGGCTGATTGTTTTTTTTGGGGGGAGTGGGTTGCCAGGTCCTTCTCCCAAGCCTACAGCACCTGGCATTCCCAGGTGGTCTCCCATCCAAGTACTAACCAGGCCTGACCCTGCTTAGCTTCTAAGCTCTGACATGATCGGACGCTACAGTGGCGTGGCTGCAGGCACATTGTTAATAGGAATAATTAAATGGGGATGATTTGGGACCCCCTTCTACCCTGTAAGCCCTTAGGCACAGAGAACAAGTCTAATTCCCATATGTGTGTTCCCCAGAGGTTTCCTCCCAGCAGCTAGTTAATAATATTTACTGAATTGCTGAATGGCCATATTATTGAGTTTAACCTGCATAGCAGTTCTATTGTGCTTAGGGTTGCTATGAATCAGATCTGACTCGATGGCACCTACAACAACAACTCACATAGCTGATTATCCTTTTATACAGAGCCTCTGGAGGTGGCTGGAATTACAACGGGTCATTTAATGTTCTACCTGATAGAGCATTGCCTGAGGAAAAGAATTATAGGAAAGAGAATACACATGAAATATGATGAATAGATCCAGGGCCCTGGAGGTCTATGAGGGAGGAGGTGGGCTCTGTCCTTAAGCCATGGGAAAAGTACAGTCTTGATATCCTTTTACGACCTTAAGCCTGACAGGGAAGGACAGTGAAGCCATTCCCTTTAAATCCTAGCTTTGGTGGCAAACTAGGCAATTTGAAATCTCCATTTTAAGAATCAGATCTGGGGTCCAAATATAATAAATCATTAGATTTCATTACTATTTTGAAAATGTGAATTTCACAACTCATAAAAGGAACTTTAGGATTTGGCTTGGGCATCCATTCTTGGCCCACAAACCCTTTTCTTACAGTTTATAGTTGTCCCTGAGCTTCTAAACTGGCCTCAGAATCCTGCTGTTCTTGATTTTTAATCAGGAGGCAATGCCTTGAACTTCATCCAAAGCACCTGAAAAGGGAAAATCCTAATTTCCTAATGTATGTGAATGAGAACAAAGTGAATGCTTAAGAGAAGTGTTTGGGGGATTGTAAAAGAAACAAAAAAATATTCTTGCTGGTGTTAGGGGCTGTTCGTTACTCAGTAGCAACCTCAAAATCTGCCAGATTTATGCCCAGGAAGAAGGAAGAAAGAAAATTCAATGCTGTTGAACTAGTTGCTCTGGTCAACTGGAAAGTACATGGTGTAGCTCATTAGAGTAAGTGAGGGAGAAACCTTATTGTTTAATCATCAATTTGGAGTGTGATTGAAGTCTCTCAGAGATAAGTGTTAATCATAGTGAAACATAGATTATGATGTAGAACCTGAAGCTATTAAAACCATTGTTTTATACTTGGTATTGCCATGGTTTTTTTTTTTTTTTTTTTTTTTTTTCCTATTTCTAAAACTCCAAGTGAACCATTTTGGTCACAAAAAGAGTTAGGTAATTGCTTTTCTAGATCAAGTGATACTTTTTGAAGACTTACTATTTTTGCAGTACTTGAGTATTGAACTCAGGGCCTTATACTTCTTAGGCAAGTGCTCTATCACTCAGCTGCACCCTCAGCCCATTTTTTATTTTTTGAACCTTGAGACAGGGTTTCAGTAATTTACACAGGCTGCCTCTGGCCTCGAACTTGAGATCTTCCTGCCTCCATCTCCCGAGTCACTGGGATTACAGGCATGTGCCACAGTGCCTGGCTATGTGTGTTTCTTACCACCTTTCCCCCACCATCTGTAATCCCTGTGAAGGGCTATCTCGCTCACTGTGGTTGCCCTTCTGGTGCCTGGCTTCGTATC
This sequence comes from Pedetes capensis, assembly GCA_007922755.1. Lineage (NCBI taxonomy): Eukaryota > Metazoa > Chordata > Mammalia > Rodentia > Pedetidae > Pedetes > Pedetes capensis. The sequence continues at coordinate 24,873 of VMDO01001651.1, read as the reverse complement.
CTGTACATAACCCAGTTTACAATAAAACACGCTGAATTAGACTAAGTTGAAAGTGACTCCCTTCCTTCTCTTGATCATTTGCAATTGCACATGGACCCTTAGTGCAGGAGGCAGCATACTGCTCGACACTGCACGGAGACTGTGTGTTTCATGTCAAATGGGGTTAAAGAGGCTGACCACGGGCTGACGAGGAGAGTCATCCTGGATCTAGCTGGCTGAGAACAACTATGTAGATCAGGTCTGTCCAGGGAGTGTGTGCAGAAGATTGGAAAACTTATCATTTGGCTGAACTTTAAAACATCATTTCATTATTTGCAAGACTCATTTGCCTCCCAGAAATTATCTTACTGGTGCAATGGACTACAGAGGCGAATTTTCCGTTAATCAGTGTTCTGTTAATATCTATACTATTTGATTCTGAAAATCCTGGGGAACAAAACTTTCGATCTCCAGTGGACTCTACTACACAAATGAAGACTTGATTTGCACAACTGACAAGAGAGGTGTTATTTCAAAATGCATCACTGGGTTAATTCCTGTTGTTGTTTTTACTGATTCCCAGATTTAGCCTCCTATAGCCTTTAAAAAAATGTTTATTCTCATCTTGTTGCCAGTTGTAAGACCTAGGCTCAGAGAATTCCGGCACATGGGTTGAACTCAAATCAGTCATGAGCTTGGGCTGACCAAGGGTGGTTTAAGCTGCTCCATTTGCCTTGGGAGAATTAAGGAGAAAGAAATACTGGTGAGGACAAAGATTATTGGCTTGGAATAAAGTCCTATTTACCCGACCTGATGTCTTTGGATCTTGGGTTTGCCCATTTGTAGCACCTCCACAGGAGGCTGAGATGAGACAGAACACACAGGGACTCGCTCCCTTGGTTCCTTATCCTAGTTGGAAAGGTGGCTGAAACAGCCTTGAAATGACAGGGGAGCTCTTTGGTGCTTAGCAAAACCTCCAGAAAGAGTTGTTCTGCTATAAAGCCATCTACTACTACCTGTCTGTAGGGCGTATGAAAGAAAAGGCTTCAAAATTCTTAGTCAGATACTGGCTCAGAAGCACATGCTATTGTTGTTAGGTGCTGTCGAGTCGTGTCGGACTCATAGCGACCCTCATAGGGTTTTCAATGGATTATTGTTTTGGGATTGCCTCTGGAGTGGATTGCCACATCCTTCTCCCATTTTTGCAGTGCTGGGAATCAAACCCAGGACCTCAGAGACTGCAGAGCGGCACTCTACAAACTGAGCTAAATCCCAACCCCAGAAGCACATATTAACGTAAAATTTGTAGATCACAGGACCTAGAGCTCCACTATTGGATAATCTAGCAAGGGCAAACTTCTGCTGTTGCATACTAAATGCTGGGAAGTGATATTCCTGACAGCGTAATGCAGGGACCTGAATTCCTGAAAGTGCCATTAGGAATCTAGATTTTTAAGTTTCATTAGGAAGGAAGTTAGTATGATACAGAGTAATTTCTTCATCTGGGGCACGCTTTCCCTTATTTTCATAGATAACCAAGAATTAGGTTTATTTGCTAAATTGGCAAGAAATTTCAAATATATCTTCGAAAACATATGATACACCTTCTTCTTTGGCACAGATTATGACCAATAATTCAGTAGCATATCATTTGTGCTAGAATGGTATTGCTACTCAGTCCTTCAGAAAAGGAAATACTTGATGATATCCAATTAATGGTGGACTCAGACACCCCGAACAACTGAAACCAAGGAGATGAGAAAAAAAGATTATGTGATTGATGCCTCTGGAGTGAGTAATGATTATATCCGACTTGAAAAGTAGGAGAAGGGGGTGAGGGATGTCCACAGTGAATTGTGTTTACCCTAAGAACACACCCACTCTATTGGAATTGTAGTCACAAACTATATGCAGGTAATTGGCAGATGGGGCAAAACATCCAATGTCTAGGTTTCTTTGGACACAGGTTGTATAAGGACCTTGAGAAATCAATGTACTGACTTAGACTAAATGACCTCAGTGCCATCCAGCTCTCAGATAGCATGGTCCTGTGAAAGCGCATGAATAAGAGCTACAGATACTCACGTAGTATTATGCCTTGGTTAGCCAGCTGCTCCTGGGTCCTTCTTTGTTGAAGTCGTAACTGCAAAACTTAGAAAAGGAAGGGTTAGTTTGTGAGTTGGGCTAAATATGATTACAATCATTTTTATTTCTGTTGTAGACAGAGAAAGATGTACGAGAGAAGCTGAGGGGCTGAAGGGTCTGCAGCAAACCAGTAACAAACTGGGATTAGAATATTGCTCTCGTCTCTGAGGAGAATGTTATTATCACAACCCCGTACTCCCCACTCTACTTCACTATGAAGAATATTATCAAATTCTGCTTGGATGGTAGCCTGTGGTTTCAAAAGGGGAGACAGAGTGAAGAGAGCACAGACTTTGGAATCCCATCTCTACCTCTTTAATAGTTGGGTAACCCTAGGCAGCCTGCAGCTGTAGCCCTGTGGCATCCGATCCCGTCAGATCTCAGAAGCTAAGCAGGGTCGGGCCTGGTTAGTACCTGGATGGGAGACCACCTGGGAACACCAGAAGCTGTAGGCTTGGGAGAAGGACCTGGCAACCCCCTCCCAAAAATCAATCTGCCATTGAAAACCCTATGAACAGCAGAGAATCACTGACAATAGTGTTTCCCCTGTTGTACAGAGGGTCACTATGAGTCGGATACCGACTCTACGGCACCTAACAACAACAACAACAACCCTAGGCACATTGCATAACCTCTTTGCAGCTCATTTTTCGCATTTGTAATGCATGTTGCTTAGAAGAATGCCTGGCACTTAAAATGTCATCAATAAGTGCTAGTATTATGAGATTCTGGAATTCTTTTGGAAATTCAAAGAACTATTACAGTTATGCTTTGCTTAGAAAAAACATGAAATTATCCAAACTCATATATATATATATATATATATTCTATGAAGATTATATATCCATAGCACAAACAGATGTATACATAACATCATATACATATAAATAGTAAACATTAAATAGTGCTGAATTGTTAACTTATGAGAGTGGTATTTGCAATTTTCTCATTTCTTTCCTACAAACACATTCTATCTTTGGACATCAGCCTTCTCCTCTTGGGCATGGCATTTTCTCACAGATTCTGAGCTTGCCATCTTGATTCCAGGGTTTAAATTGCTGAGAATAAAGATGTGTATTAGCCCACCAATTTCCATTGCTGAGACAAAATACCTGAGACAAACAACTCAAGGAGGAAGGCTTTACTTTGGCTCACTCTTCCAGAGTTTGTAGTCCATGGGTGGCTGCTTCTATTGCTGTAGGCCTGAGGCAAGGCTGAACATCTTGGCTGAGAGTGTGTGATAGAGCAAAGTAGTGCACCTGATGGCAGGCAGGAAGTGAGAGAAGATAGTAGGAAACAGCCAGGGCAATCTACAGCTTCAAGGACAAGCCCCCAGTGACCTTTTTCTCTAGCTAGGCATTACCTCCTGAAGCTTCCAGCATCTCCCACAACAGTACCACCAGTTGAGGACTGAGGCTTTAAAATGAGCCAGTGGGAGACATTTCATACTCAAATTATTACATTCTGCCCCTGCTCACCAAAGGCTCATGACCATCTCATAACACAGAAGGCATTTCATCTATCTCCAAGAGTCTCCCAAGTTTCAACAATGTCCAGAAGTTCAAGACTGAAGTCTCTTCTGAGACTCAAGGCAAACTCTTACCTGTGAGCCTCTGTGAAAACCAAAACAAGTTACATACTTCCAACATACAAGGGCACCAAGTAAACATTCCTATTCCAAAAGAGAGGAATGGAAGCATAGAAAGGAAGGGTGGGATTAAAACAAGACAGAAACCCAGCAGGGAAAATAGTAAATTCTGTAGCCCCATGTCCAGCATCCAGGGCACATGGGTGGTGGTTATATGAGCTCCAAAGGACTGGGAAGCCATATTCCCATGGCTTTTCTATTTGCAGCTCACATGACTTCTCTCTTGGGCTGGTTCTGCTCACCGCCTGCAGCTTTCCTTTTTATTTTACTTTCTTGGTGTTACTGGGCGTCTGAACCCAGGACTTTGTGCATACCTCACAAATGTTCTACCACTGAGCTTCATCCCCAGCCCCTTTTTAATTTACTATCTTGAGACAGGGTCTTGCTAAATTACACAGGCTGCCTTTATCCTCAGAATCACGATCCTCCTGCCTCTGCCTCCTGAGTTGCTGGGTTTACAGGAATGCACTATCACACATGGCTGAACTTGAGCTTTTCTTGTTAGCTAGCTCATGTTCTTGGCATCTCCAACTTCCATTGATCTCCATTGCAGCTTAGGCTTCACCCTCACAATTTCCTGTATCATCCCCTCAGGGGCTGCCTGCAGGGGACTTTGACCCCGTCACATATGGGCTGACCTTCCAGGTTTTCATTGGAAATATAAGTGGAAGCCTCCACCTCCCTGAAACTCTGGCATTCTGCATCTCCACAAAACCAGCGTCACATGGACAATGCCAAGGTCTGCCAGTAGCGTGAGCTGTAGCCAAGCCCCCTTGGACCACAATAAGATTTTCTCTTATTAAATTCTCTAATTATCAAATCGGAAACTGTGGTCACTGAATACCTGTATAGCTGACTGCAGGAAAACACTTCTTCCCTGGGTGGCCTTGTGAGAGCCACCTAGGCTTCCCCATGTTGAAGGTTTGGTTCTCAGCCTGTAGAGCCATTGGAGGGTGTTGGAACATTTGGAAAGTCAAGTCTAGTGAAAGGAAGTTAGGTCGTTAGGTCATTGGGGCATGCCCTGAAAGGGTATAGAGGGACCCTGGCCCCTTTATTTCCCTCTTTTTCTCCCCCATGCCATGAGGTGGGTAGCCTCCTCTGCCTCATGCTCCCATCATGAGGTGCTGCCTCTCCATATGCCCTAAGGAATAGGGCCAGTCATGGGCTAGAACCTCTGAAACCGTGAGCCAAAATAAACTTTTCTTCTTCCCTAGGTGGCCTTGTCAGAGCAGGGAGGCCTGGATCTCTTTTCTTAAGGGAAAGACCTTTTTATTTTGTGGTGCTTGGGGGCTGAACCCAGATCCTTGCACACACTTTGCAAGTGGTCTACCACCGGGCTACACTTCCAGCCCATTTTTTACTTTTTATTTTGGGGTAAGGTTTTGTTAAGTTACTCAGGTTGCCTCTGACCTCAAACTTGTGATCCTCCTGCCTCCACCTCCCAAGTTGCTGGGATTACAGGCATGTGCTACCATGCTCAGCTAAGAGACATACTTTAAAATGAATTTATACATTTAGACCCTCAGCTCTGTCATAGGTAGGGTCTTGCTGATTCTTGAGGTGCCCTCAAGGCATCTTTCCTGTTGTTCTGGTACAAAGTACTTGGCTTCTGTTTAGTGACACTAATCTCTTTAGTAACTACACCTTTCCTGACTGCAACTGCAACTTTAAACACTCTCCTGTTTTGGTCAAATTGCATTTATTTCAAATCTTTCAGATCTGCTTTTTGCTCCTAATTCTTACTATAAACCTGGTTAAAATCAAGCAGTATTATCATGCAACAGCCTGAATGCCTTGCTGCCTTGAAATTTCCCATACCAAATTAATTAGTCTGTCATCTTTAAGCTCAGTCTCCCACAAAGCATCAGGACATGGAAAAAATATACACAAATGCTCTGCCAGAATGCAGCATGCATGGCCTCTAGTTCAATTCCAAATAGGGTCATTCTTATCTGAAACCTTGTGAGCCTGACTTTCACTATCCGTATTCCTGTTGGCATTCTCATCTTCTGCACCGCCACTAGAATCACTCACTAAGCTCTGCCTACATCATTCTAGGGCTTCTCTAGTCCAGTTCTCCAAATGTTTCCAAGTTCCATCCACAAGCCAGTTCCAAAGACTTCTAAACCACACTGACAGGTCGTCATTGCAATGCTCCAACTTCTAGGGTACTAATTTTCTGTCTTAGAATTTTCATCACTATGGTAAAATGCCTGACAGGAACAACTTAAAAGGGGGGAGTATTTATTTTGCTGTGTTATTTCAGACTTGAGTCCACAGTCAGCTGGTTCCATTGCTGTGGGCCCGAGGCAAGGCTGAACATTATGGCAGGGAGCATGTGGTAGAACAAAGCAGCTCACCTGGTGAAAGACAGGAAACAGAGAGAAGATAGGCAGGAAGGGTCCAGGGTAATATATAGCCCCAAGAACATGCCCCCAGTAACCTACTTCCTCAGCTCAGCACCACCTCCTAAAGCTTCCAGCACATCCCAAAATAGTGCCACCACCTGGGGACCTAGATTCCAACATATGAACCTGTGTGTGGGGGGGATGCAAATGAGAAGTTTTCAAAGAGAAGGATTAGTTCAAGCAGTGTATACTGAAAAGAGAGAGCAAGAACTACTTTTGCAAGGGTGAAATTGGAAAAGGGGAAGAAAAAGTGAAAAGCCTATGTGGGCTGAGTTTCAAGTTTATTTAGTTTTCAGAGTGAGGCTTCAAAACAAACACAGTCATAAGATAAAATGAAATAGAGTAATAGAGAAAGATAATTTTAAAAACTGATATTGTATTTTGAATTAGATTCTCATCATCCTTCTTTTGGGAGAGACCCATATTGTTTGGGTTGCTTTAGATAATTTTAGTTGCTAGATTGTGTTTCACTGAAGCCACTAAGACTCTGTGTTAGGACACGACAACAAGGGCTGAATTATTTTAACTTGTGGATAAACGAACATGATATGAGAAATGTGTTGTTTAAGCTCCTTTTTAAATCAGCCCTCCCACTAATAAAAGTTGTAACCTCTTAACAAACAATAAATAAAAGGTGCTACCTGAGGATTCCAAATAGCAAACAAAATCAGGCAGATTTCAGAGGGGAATCCAAACTTGGAGAAGTGACTTTTTTGGAGAATATTTCCCACTAAGGGAGAGTGGACTTTGCCCTGAGGGTGGCCTGTTGTCAGGAAGTGGCAGGTCACAGGCCACTAAAACTCCAAAAGCAAAACAAAACTGGACATCTTTCTGGCCAGAGGAATCGGGAAAAAGCAGCTGGAAACATTGCTCACTGCCAGAGAGGGAGAGGAATCAAGCGAAGGAGTGAGCTGGGAAGAGAGGATTTCCCTAATCATGTGTATGAGGCCCACAGATTTCACGCGGATTCCTTAATAATCTTTCCATGGAACAGGCTCACAGTGGCATGGCAAAGGCTTAAAGTTAAACTGAGATGTGAACCTATGTTCACATAGGCAAAAGACAGCTTTAAGTTTGAATCTACTTGGATCATCTGCTAAAACAAACAAAAGAAAAACAATCAGCATTAACCAGAAGATAGTAACACAATTCAGGATTATACAGCATAAGACAATGATGTCCAGGATAGAATTCAAAAGTACTCTGTATCCAAAGAACTAGGCAATTGTGACCCATTCTAAATGGAAAAAACAAAAATAAACAAACAAATAAAACAAACAAACGAAAAACCCAGATGTTGATCATGAGATAATTCCAACGGTGGAATTATTAGACAAAGACTTTAAAGTGGTGATTTACAATGATGTTCAATGAAGTAAAAGAAAGCACATTTACAGTGAATAAAAAGACAGGAAATCTGAGGAGCAAATTAAAATACATAAAAAGAAACCAAATGGAAATATTAAAATCTTTATAGTAGGATATCAGAAATAAAAATAGTGAATGGTGGGCTTAGTAATTAATGAATATCAAAGGACTGCGAGAGATACTCAAAGATATATCCAGTTGAAGAAAAGAGAAGAAAAAGATGGTAAAAAACAGACAGCTCTCAGGCCTCTGTAGTAATACTAAAAAGTATAGCATTGAGTAATTAGAGTCGCACAGAAGAATAGAGGAAACAATAATAGTCAAAATTTCCCAATATTTGGTGAGAAAAATACATCACAGACTTAAAAAGTTCAATATAGCCTGAACTACACATATTCATAGAAAACCACACTTAGATATGTCATAATCCAATGACAGAAAGTCAAAGATAAAGAGAAAATCTTATAGACAACATATGTTGTAAAAACAACACATTGTAATGCTCATTTGAATAGTCACATGCTTCTCATCAGAATCCAAAACATAAACAAAAAATAAATGAACAACAAAAACAAAAAAGAAACTACGAACCTAGAATAGAAAATGCCCAGGAGTGCAGTTGTAATAAAGCTATGTTCAGATAAAGGAAAATTAAATAATTTGTCAACAGCTGACTTCATTGCAAGAAAACCTTAAGGAAACCTTTCAGTTTGAAGGGAAGTGATACCACAAGGACACCTGGATATTCAGGGGTAAGGAATATCAGAAATGGTAACTATCTGAATAAATATTAAACCTCTGTCTTTCCCTTTTTAATTTAAAATATATATGACTGTTCAGAGAAAAATTGAAACATTTCCTGGTGGTATTCTTAAAGCACACAGATGTAATGCTATAACATAAAGGCACTTGCTATTATTTGATCTTGAATATTTGCCAAAGGCCCCCATGTTAAAGGTTTGGTTCTCAGCCTGCAGAGCTATTGGAAGGTGGTGGAACATTTAGAAAGTCAAGCCTAGTGGGAGGAAGTTAGGTCATTGGGGCATGCCCTTAAAGGGGATAGAAGGACCCTGGCACTTTTCTCTCTCTCTCTTTTGCTTCTCGATGCCTTGAGGTGGGTCACCTCCTCTGGCACATGCTCCCATCATGATATGCTGCCTCTCCATTGTTGTTAGATGCCGTCGAGTTGCTATCCAACTCATAGTGACCCTCATAGGGTTTTCAATGGCTGACTGTTTCGGGATTGCCTTGGGAGTGGATTGCCAGGTCCTTCTCCCATTTTTGCGGTGCTGGGAATTGAACTCGGGACCTCAGAGACTGCAGCGCAGCGCTCTACCAACTGACCTAAATCCCAGCCCCTGCCTCTCCATATGCCCTAAGTAATATGGCCAACCATGGGTTAGAACCTCTGAAACCATGAGCCAAAATAAACTTTTCTTCCTTATAAATTGATTATCTTAGGTACTTTGTTATAGCAATGGAAAACTGACTAAAACTGGCCATTATGACTAAGTTTTTATACTTTACTTACAGTGGTATGATGCTAACTATAAAATTTGGTGATATGTATTTTAATCCTTAGAGCATCCAATTAAAAAAACCATAAAGAAGTATAGCTCAAATAAATAGCTTTAAATAAATTAACTTGTTAATGCACAGAGCAACTCTGATAAGGAAATTTTCATGACACTGTAGTTTTCACTGGATTAACATAAAAGCAAGCAGATGGCAGGAGATAAGGTTGAGAGATAGTGTGGTAATATGCACATGTGTGTGAGTCTGATAAAAATTCAGAGGAACTAATAATTGGCAAATTCATCGCTGCCTTATAAATAGGATGATATGGGTTAACAAGTTAAAGTGGCATGCTAAAAATTTTTAAATAATCCAAAAGAAAGCAAAAATGAAGGAATAAAGGAACAAAATGTAGAGGCACAACAGAGAGAGCAAATAATAAAATAGAAGACCTAAATCTCACCACATCATTAACTACATTAAATTATAATGGGGAAATACTCAAAAGTCAGAGATTATTGGAAGAGATTTTTTAAAAAACAATGTTCAATTACATGTTATCTTTGTGGATATACTATATAGAGAGACTGATTAACGGTAAATAGAAACTATATATGCCATCCAAGCTGTAAGTGTAAGGAAGCTGGAATGATACTGTGAATATCAGATGAAATAGACTTCAAGTGAAAAAGCATTACCATAGTGACATTTTTGCCTGCAGCCATAGCCCTGTGGCATCCAATCCCGTCAGATCTCGGAAGCTAAGCAGGGTCCGGTCTGGTTAGTATCTGGATGGGAGACCGCCTGGGAACACCAGGTGTTGTAGGCTTGGGAGAAGGACCTGGCAAAAATCAATCTGCCATTGAAAACCCTATGAACGGCAGAGAAGCACTGACAATAGTGTTTCCCCTGTTGTACAGAAGATCGCTATGAGTCAGATACCGACTCGACGGCACCTAACAATAACAAGAAGTGACATTTTATGGTTATAAAAGGGATAATTCATCAGGAAGATATAGCAATTGCAAATGGATGGGTCTAGTAAGAAAGTCTCCAAATATGTAAAACAAAATTTGACAAAATTAAAGAGATACATAGACAGCTTCAAAATCATAGTAGATTTTATGACTTCTTTCTCAGCATTTGATTGAACTATATTTAAAAAGATCACTAGCAGCATAGACAATTTGAATAATGTCAACTTGCATCTTGTTTCGTTTGATTTAAATAAAATCTAGTTGTACAGCACTACACCCAACTACACCCAACAACTGCAGAATAAACAATCTTTTTGAGGGCATGTTACATTGGCCAAGATATACTGGTCTATATGACAAGTTCCAATAGTTCAAAAGGATTGAACTCATGCAGAGTATATTCTCTGATCATGTTGGAATTAGCTAGTAATAAAAAACAATATGATCTTAAAGAAATATTTGGCAACATACTTTTTTTTTTTTTTTTTTTTTTTTTTTTTGCGGTACTGGGGTTGAACCCAGGGCCTCACACTTGCATGCTTTGCAAGTTCTGGACCACTGAGCTGCACCCTCAGCCCGTTGTTTTACTTTTTGAGACAGGGTCTCTCTAAGTTATGCAGCCTGCCTCTGGTCTGGAACTTGTGATCCTCCTGCCTCCACTTCTCGAGCCACTGGGATGACAGGCATGCGCCACTGCGCCCAGCTCAGCAACATACTTCTAAGTAACTCATAAGCAAAGAAGAAAACATGAGGAAAATTAAAAGTGTTTTTAAGTAAATGATTATGAATATGTAACATATTCCAAATTATGGGATACAGCTAATTCTGTGGTGAGAGGGAAACTTAGTTTTAAATGCTTATATTGGAAAAGGAGACAGATTTAAGATCAATGACCTAATATTCTACCTTGGAGACAAAAAAGTAGATTGCCCAAAATAAGAAGAAGTAAAAACAATAATAAAGGTTAGAGCAGAAATCTTTAAAATAGAAAATAGGTGCGTTCCAGAGAAAAGCTGAAAGCAGGTTTCTTGTGAAGACCAACAAAATTGGCAAACCTCCAACTAGGCTGATCAGAAAAATGGGGTGGGGGGAGAATAGGTATAAATAGGTTTTTATACCTATACTAGGTATAAAAACAGGCATACTCTAGACATTAAAAAGAGAATATAAAAAAGTTGTGCTAATAAATTTAACAACTCAGATAAATTGACGAATTTCTTGAAAACTACAATTTACCAAAATTGATACAAGAAACATAAAGTCTGAATAGTATTATATTTATTGAAGAAATTCCATTATTTATAAAAGACCTTCCCCCTCCACATATATGCCAACAAAAAACTCCAGGCCTAGGTGGTTTTACTGGTGAACTCTATCAAAATGTTATGATAAGAACCAGTTCTTTTCCAAGTTCCCATCAAGTAACCTCAATACTCGACACATTACTACACTTGTAAATAAGAATTTTGAATTACTCTGTCTTTTGATCCTATGGACTTTAATCCAACAATGAAAAGTGCTTTTAGAGCTCTCTCATTGTCAGAATTAGCCTATTTGAAGAATGTTTCAGTCTTTTGGACATAAGCTATTTTACTTGAATTAAGCTGGATGAAAGCAGTAGAAATGGAAATAAAGGGGAAAACTCTGAGAAACATTTTGAACAAAAGAACCTGAGGACGTTGGTGATAGGAGAGAGGAGAGAAATATATATTGCTCCCTGTCAAAGGCATTGTAGGTCTGGGATCTTCAGATATGTGGTAGGAAATTCAAGAATTCCTTGATATGTGAAATTACATCTATATATACCCACTTCCCCGCCCTTGAGAATGGGCCCTTGCCATCCATCAGATTTTCAAAGACAGCCAAGACCTCCAAAATTTAATCACCACTAATCCAGAAGTTTGAAAACTTTAGAGTTCTAAGAACATGCCTTAGAATTAAGTTATAAGGAAATTGAAGAGGAGTCTGAAAAAATAAAATTAATTTTAGACAACCTGTATTTTGGAATTCCTAGGAAAGGATAAATAATGTACTTTATAGGTAATTGAGGCATGAGGCTAGAGAAAAGCTGAGAGGTCAAGGCTGGGAAATTTGGGGTATCATCTCACCCTTTGACTACCATTGGCACATATATGTTAAAAAGTGAATGTGTCATCATACCACAGAGACACCTGCATCTCCATGTTCAGTGCAGTACCTTTCACAATAGCGAGGATATGGAATCAACCAAAGTGCCCTTCAACAGAAGAATGGATAAAAAAGCTATGGTACATATACACAATGGAATACTACTCAGTGATCAAAAAAAAAAAAAATGAAATAAGGCCATTTGCAGCAAAATGGATGGAATTAGAGAAAATTATTTTAAGTGAACGAACCCAGGCTCAGAAAGAGAAACACATATGTTCTCACTCATATGTGGGAGCTGAATCAAAATTATAAGAAGGAAAAAATCCTATACAAAGGCCAGATCATAATAAAAGGGGAAAAAAAAGCTATGAATGGTATTATTATTGATGGTCTAGAAAATGCATGTAATAGTTCTAACAAGGTAAAAAGATAGTACACTGCAGGAAAAGTTTCTATCTTAAACAGAACTGGAACCCAAGGATATATAGAAAAATATTACCATAAAAAGACAAGTAAATGGTAGAGAAGTCTTTGATGGGGGGGTGGGATGGGGAGAAGCATACAAGAGGGTAAGGGGGAGCCTGTATGAATAATGTACAACAAAATGCATATATGGAAATGTCACAATGAAAAGCATGTCAGAATGAATCACATTAAGGTGTACATTAAAATTTTCCAATAAAAAATAATTTAAAAAAAGTTAATGTGTATGAACTTGACAGAAAATCAAAATGGTGGGAAAAGGTATTTTACAAATTCATATTATGCACCCCAATGATTTTGCTAATCATATTCTTGTTTTGTTCATTATAATAAAGAGTTTCCGGAAATAAAATATTTATTGTTATATATTTTGGTTTGAAATTGGTAAAGGATTAAATAGGTGGCTTGCAAACCCTTTTAGTGGAATTTCTGAAGGAAGAGGGACATATTATCAGAAGAAAGAGAAGATACAAGAAAATAAAGACAAAATTACATTACAGAGAGAGAATGGCATTAAAGAAGTGCTGGTGGAGGGCAAAATTTATTCTATGCATCTAATGTGGAGAAATCACTGAGCTATTTGACCTCATTTATTTCTGCTCTCTTCTTCCTCTTTTTTTCTTTACTAATAATTTGCATATTTTTCAGTTATAAAGATTGAAGGTATTCGCTCTTTACAACCACTAAGCCATTCAATAAATACCTGATTGCCCATCATGTGAAAAGGCATTGCTTGCTGTTGGAATACAGTTGTCATTAGGACAGATGTTTACTATTCTTATAGCCAGATCACACTAGTTGAGGAGATATACTCAATTTTCCCTGAATGCAAACACCTTTTTAGTACTTCCTTCCTCCCATCCCCATTTTCTTTTGCCTTCCCTAAGTACCATCCTTCTTTTGGAATAATTTTTCCCCTGAAGAGTCTGTTCTTCAAGAATGCTATTAATTTTCTGAATCTGTACAAAGTTGCTCACATGTGTGTGAAGGCAATTTCTGTGGACTGGTTTATGAGTTCCATCAGATTTTAGGAAGTCTCCAGAACCTAAAAAGGTTAGGAATCATTAATTAAGATCTAGATTACATCACCCCATATGCTTACTAGCACACTCTCTCCTTGCTGTACACCTTGCACAGCATTATCAGGCGAATTTCCTTGAAGCTGTGTTTTCACAGGATTACTGTGAGCAGTCTGCTACAGTGACTCCCTTTTCCACTGAGGTTTTTATACTCGGGCGCTGTTTCTCACACAGACTCTCTTCTCCCGTTCAGTCTGTCTCCTCCTGTGCCCAACATGCATCCTATGTGCTCAAATTCTTTGCATTTGATTGTCTAGAGGAATGTCCCATATGTGGAATTTGGTATATGGTTTGAGACTGTAACTCTGATTTATTCCAAATAGTTAGCAATATAAACCCATCATTTATTAAAGAATTTTCCTTTGCTCACTGGCTTGTAATATCATCTTTTCGGCTGACATTAGAACAGCCATGATTTGTCAATAGGTGTCAAACTTTAATTTGAACTAATTTATATGTTCTGTACTCTTTTTTTAAGCAGCAAAAGTACTAAATTGTTTCTGTTTCTAGATGATAAACTGTATACACATCTAATTCCCATAGGTAATAGAAATGATAGTTTAAAAATCTTTATCATGAGTGGAAAAGGAGGAGATTCTTCAGTGGATTGAAACCATATGTAATCTATGAGACACAAAAAGAAAATGAGATTGAACTGGAAAACTAAATCCCAAGACATAGAAGTGAGTAACTAGAAGCTCTATCAAGGATCCTCCATGCAGGAGGGGGAGCAGGAGAAGGGATGGCTCAATGTAGCAGCTGTTAGTTGAGGTAATGCAATAGGAGGGCAACCTCTACCATGTCCTGTATCCCTCTTTGCTTTGGATAAAGCACTTGTTGTAGCAGCTAGGACTGTTTCCAGATGGGTGCAGCATATTTGGCATCTTTGGATACACAAGGGTGGACTATAGATCTTTGGCAATACCCAAGAGACTCAAGTCTTAACTTCATTATCTGAAACTAGCTACTGGTTCATCCTGTTTCTCCCTTATTATCTCCCAAATTATCCTCCCTGTGGGCATACCACTATAGCATCTGATCCTGTCAGATCTCAGAAGCTAAGCAGGGTCAGGCCTGGTTAGTATTTGGGTGGGAGACCACCTGAGAACACCAGGTGCTGTAGGCTTGGGAGAAAGATCTGGCAACTCATTCCTAAAAGACAATCAGCCATTGAAAACCCTATGAATAGCAGAGAAGCACTAACAATACTGTTTTATCTGTTGTATATAGGATCACTATGAGTCAGACTCTGACCCAATGGCACCTAACAACAACAACAATCCCGAAATAAGCAAAACACAAGTCTCAGTGGTGAATCTTTCCTCTCCAGGCTATGCTCCCCTATGCAGCAGACAGTCTAACAGATATCTTCGAGGGCATGATGGGAGGGTTTAATTGAAAATAGCTTAACCTGGAGGAATGTCAGAAAGGAAGGGGTGCAAACTTACCAAAAGAAAACATACACATCAGACAACAGTGTGAACAAAAGGAAAAGTCCTTTCTCAGAGACAGACAAGAGAATTTTCATCAACAGAGAAATAATTAGCCCTCTTTCCCCCTCTGATATGACCATTGTCAATAAAACTGAAAACAATGGTGTCAAGAAGGTGGAGAAATTGGAACTCTTGTGCTTTGTTGGTAGGAATGTAAAATGCTGTAGCTGCTATGGAAAACAGTATGAGAATTCCTCAAAAAATTACCATATGATCCAGAATGACCAATTCTGGTTATATATTCAAAAGAATTGAAGACAAGGACTTAAGGAGATACTTTCACATCGTGTCCATAGTAGCATTTTTCATAATAGCCGAAAGGCAGAGGCAATGCCAAGTGTCCATCAATGGATGAATGGATCAAAGGACTAACAAATGAATGGTTGGATGTGGTATATCCATACAATGGAACATTAATTCAACTTTATAAAGGAAAGAAATTCTGACACATGATACAACATGGAGGACATTAGGTTAAGTGAAATGAGTCAGTCTCAAAAGATCAAACATCATATGATTATGAGTTGGATCAACTGGGCAGAACCCAACAACAATACTTATAGAGTAGTTAACTTTATACAGATAGAAAGTAGAATGTTGGGTGTCAGAGGCTGGGGACAATGTTTCAGATAAAATGATTTCTGGAAATGGATGGTAGTGATGGCCAAACAATAACATGAATGCCCTTAATGCCACCGAGCTGTACACTAAAGATGTTAAGATGATGATGGTTATGATGGTAAATTTTGTTGTACATATTTTACCACAGGTTTAAAAAATTAAAATTTCAAGAAATATAGAAATGTCATAATGAAACCCATTAAGTTGTATACTAACTAAAAATTACTAATAGAAATCATTTAAAAATGTGAAAAAAGTAAGATAAAGCTCAAAGTAAAATTTAGTTCACTAAAATCAGTTCAAATGGATTGCTGACTATCAGCATGAATACGGCTAGAAAGTGAATCAGTAAGCTAGAAGATTGAGTTGAGCTATTCTCTTAGAATATAGCACAAAGGAATGGAGGGGGAGCAAAGACAATAAATAGTCAATGCAGAAATATTGCAAAATATAGAAAAACTTCTAGGACTGAAAACACCCATCCACTATAGTCTGAATGTTCATCCTCACCTCCACCCCGAATCCCTATGTCATAATCCCACCCTTGACATGATGGTATCAGGAGGGAGGGCTCTTGATTAGGTCAAAGGCTGGAGCTCTTGTGAATGGGAATTGGTGCTCTTATGAGACAGGCAGGCCTAGGGGGGCCCGCCTTGCCTCCTTCCACCTTGTGAAGAAGCAGTGAGAAGACAGCATCTATGAACCAGCAAAGGGGCCCTCACCAGACATTGAATATGCTGCACCTTGATCTTGGACTCTCCACTCTCCAAAATGTGAGGAGTAAGATTATGAGCTTTGTAAGTTATCAGTTTACAATATCTCTTGTTAATATTTGATTCTTGAAGGTGAGGTCTTTTTTCCTATGGGATAAACATAAGCATTGTAACTTCTCCTTCATTGCCTGCTTTTTATTAGCAATACACGGCAGATACATTCTTGTGTCATTTAATACTCATCAATGAACACTATTGTGGTAGGTGCAACACACCTACCACAATAGGTGTGGTAGGTAGGTAGGTTCTTTCTTCTTCCTTTCTTGCTTTCTGGTCATTCTGTACGTCATGGACCCAAATGGCCATTATTAGATATTTAATTAGTTTCTAAACTTTTACCACTAAAAAGAACAGTGGACATTCATTGCATTTAAATTTCTGGCCACACTTCTTTTTCCCTAAGGCCTTGTGCATTGACCACATTTTTTATATTACTTTAAGCTATGCCTGGATGTGGAATGATTTTGTTACAGGAAATGCAAAACTTGGAGGCATTAGGTACATCTGACAAACAGCTCTCCCAGAAGTTTATTCTGCCTTTTTTTTTTTTTTTCCTGTTCCCAAAATGTAGTTGGGCTGCCACTTCCCTTGGCCTTACTGCACGCATCCTTCCCTGCTCTGAAGCTCAAGGCCTGCACCTGGCTCCGCGTCCAAGCCCAAAGGCAGTGCCAGGGGAACCACGGCCAGAAAGGGCTTACCAGTGGAATTTGTCCCTGGGTGGCTTCTTCTGCAGGGTTAGCGAAGCGCTGAGGCTGGAGGTCAAGCTTGGAGGACCGCATCCCTCTTTGTGGATGCTGCCCGCTGCATCTGGACACTGCCCCGACACTTCAGACAGAACCTTTGTCACCACCAGCCTAGTGCTCTGTAAAGTTGCCTTTCTCTCGGGGCGCATCTATTGCCTGGACCCCATCCTGGATGGCTTTGTGCGCTCCCTCCCTTCTTGGAGCTTGCTAGGAGGGCCCTTTGTGTCCTGGCAAACCTCCACTGATCCACTGCGGCTAAAAATACCCCGAGCACAGGGTTACTTCTTGGCCCCTCCCTTCTCCCTACTCCCCGTTGCAATCAGTGACAGGTGTTTGTGCGCTTCTCGCTTCGCTTCCTTTGAGACCGTTTGGGCATCTTTGGGAGATGAGGGGAAAGGCGTCTTGCTGTTGCCTCAGTGTCATCAAAATGCTTTATGAACAGCAGAGATCTCTGAGACCTCTCTGTGGTTCTGACATTTGGATGTCCGCCTTTCTCAGCGTCCAGAACCAAAGCAATCTGTCCTCTATTTTTGCATTCTTTTGGCCATTGCAAGTTGCACGTGTGTGTTCCAGTTGCTTCTTTACTCTGCATTCTGGGACTCTCAGTGCTGATTGCCACATCTGTGTGGCTATTTTTATCTTGGTGCTATACAATTTAAATTATTCTAAACTAATGGCATAGAGTTTCATGTCTGGTAAAGAGAAGCTCATGTTATCTCCTTTTTAAAAAATAATTCTTTTGTGGGTGTGGGGTCAACTCTACCTTATGTGTTTTTCCTTAGAATGGACTTTGGAAAGAGAGGAGGGAGTTCTACCACTATCCTAAGTACCTACCTCCCAAAAGAAAGAATGGGGTTGTGTTTCTTTAATATTCTATAATCAAGCCAGGCATGGTGGTATAGACTTGTAATCCCAGTGTTAGGAAAGCTGGGGCAGGAAGATCCTGAGTTTGAGGCCAGCCTAGATTGCCAGCCTGGGCTACATAACAAGACTCTATCTCAAGAAAACAAAAATAAAAATAAAAAATTTTAATCACATGATAGGTGTAAATCCTAATCAGCCAAAGAAGCATCTTCCTGTTGAGTAATTATTAAGTAATGTACAGAAACATGTAGGTCAAATATAGTGGAAGATCGGAGCTAGGTTCCACGCATGCAGCTGGAGGCTGAGACTGGGGACCCAACTCAAGAATGGGAGCTGAAACGTCTCTGCACATTACGGGGGTTGTAACCAGACAGGTGTCACTTGCCTGTTCCCCCAGAAGAAGTAGAGCCCCCAGGAGAGAGGAGACCAGATACACCTGTGCACGTCTCTGAGTGTTTCAGGTTGAAAGGAGGGAACTGTCAGGATTGATGGACATTGTAACAATTATCACATTGACCTTCACCTCTGCTGTATGCCCAGTGCTGAGGGCCACACATTTTCTTGTTGCCAAAGGGAAATGAGATGATGGAGTAAAAGCAATGAGAATGGAAAATAGAGACCCAGGTTTGACTCCACCAAGCTGCATAACCATAAGCAAATCACTAGGGCTGCAAGTTCCAGCCTTCTCACCTGCATAGAGAAATAACATTCATATTAACAATAAATAATAATTTCCAACTTAGTAGGACTATTGGGATGGAGTGAAGGGGCTTATCTTTTCTAAATTCTACAAAGGAGAAGGATATGGCAGTCCACTCCCAATTACAATCACGAAATAATCATCCATTGAAAACCCTGTGAGGAGACGGGCATAGTGGTGCATACGTGTAATCCCAGTGACTCGGGAGGCAAAGGCAGGAGGATCACAAGTTTGAGACAGAGGCAGTCTTCGTAATTTAGCAAGACCCTGTCTCAAAAAGTAAAAAAAGAAAAAAAAAAAAAAAGAAAGAAAAAAGAAAAAGAAAACCCTATGAGGGTTGCCATAAGATGGACTCAACTGGATGGCACGTAACACCAACAACAAATTCTACAAGGTCATCAAATATCCTTTGGGTTTTGTGTTAATAATATAGTTCCAAGAGAAAGCCCATCTGTTTCTGGTTGGGAATCTGAAGAAAAGAGACCTTCCACTTTGGAAACAAATATGGAGGTACCTCAGAAAATTAAAAATAGATCTACCACATGACCCAGTTATACCACTATTGGGAATATACCCAAAAGGAGATGAATCATCTCACCACAGAGACACCTGCATCTCCATGTTCAATGCAGCACTTTTCACAATAGCAAGGATATGAAATCAATCAAAGTGCCCATCAACAGAAGAATGGATAAAAAAAATCACAATACATATACACAATGGAATACTACTCAGCAATAAAAAATGTAATAATGTCATTTGCAGCAAAATGGATGGAATTGGAGAAACTTATCTTAAGTGAACAAACAAGCCCAAAAAGAGAAATGCCACATGTTCTCACTCATATGTGGGAACTGAATCAAATTTAAAAGAAGGATACAATCCTACACATAAATTGGAACATAATAAAAAGCTCATGTAAACTTAGCAGAGAAGGGACAATTTAAAGAGTGGAAAGGAGGAGGGAGGGATCTAGCAAAAGGAAGCGATGATGGGAGAAGATGGGAAGAGGAGGGGGGCCAACAAGGAGCGAGGAATGAGAGAAAGATTGACCTCAAAGTAAACAGCCCAACTTTCACAGTTTGGGAAATAATAATAATAATACCAATAATACCAAAGAATGGCAATAATGCACACAGACTAAATTATTCATGTAATGCTGCTGAGGATGTAAAAAGATAGATCACTATAGAAAAACTTTGGACTTAAATCAAAATCGGGATGCACGTATATAGATAAATATTCTCACTAAAAGTCATACAAGTAGAAAGGAGGCCATCTGTGGTGGGGGGGCAGATGGGGGAGGAGGGGCACAAGAGGGTAAGGGGGAGGTTATGTGAGCAATGTACAATGAAACGCATATATGGAAATGTCACAATGAAATACATGTCAGGATGAAACACATTAAGTTGTACATTTAAAATTTCCAATTAAAAGAAAAGAAAAGAAAAGAGAGCTTCAGGTTTCAGTGGAAACCCTAACATGTGCCTTTTACAAAGCCCTGCTGCTTTTAACATGGGCTTTGCCCAGGGCTGCTGATTCCGGGGAAGAGGTTAGACCATTTCTAGGAAAAGGAGATGGAATGAGGAGAGAAGGGGGAGAAGAAAAGAAGCTTAGTCATTAATTCCTCACAGACCAGTTCTCTAGTCCTCTTGTTCTCTTCCTTTATTTCTTCTCCCTTCCTCTCTAGTGTTGATAATTCCTGATAAGGACATTGAAGAGGACTGATTATTACTGAGAACTAAAAAGTGTAAGTTTTGGGCATAGAATTTTTTATATAAATAATCTCATTGAAATCTCCCAATAACCTCATAGGAGTATGTATTATTACCTCTATGTCACAGCTCCTGAGGCCCAGAGGTTACAAGCAGCTCAGCCAAAGTCACAGAATGATGAAAGAGACAAATTGACAATCTGGGATTTTGGACTCAAAAGTTCTGCTTCCTGCACGTGAGTTCCAAAAGAACTATTTGGATGAGAAGGCAATGTTTACTATGTTACACCTTGTGTCTTCAAATATGGCTCCCAGTGGTGGTTGGTTGGTTGGTAGGTGCCACCCAAGTCATGTCCAACACAGAGCGACCCTCATAGGGTTTTCAATGGCTGACTGTTTCGGGATTGCTGCGTCCTTCTCCCATTTTTGCGGTGCTGGGAATTGAACCTGAGACCTCAGAGACTGCAGAGCAGCGCTCTACCAACTGAGCTAAATCCCAGCCCCCCAGGGGTGGGGGAGGACTCTTTTTAAATGAAGAATCAGGAGCCCCTAGAACACGAGGCTTGTTCCATGCCACCTGCCTCCTAGGTGGCTCAGCATAAAGGACATTTAACTCAGAATCAGTGCCCACGTGGTCTCCATGGCAACAGTCACGTAAGGCGCCATTCTCTTTCTGGAGTCAGTGTGCAGAGGTGCGATTTTCTGACCAAAGCGGGTGATGGCCCAGGGGAGGCTCTGATAAGAACGAGGCTCCCGAGTGATTCCAGGCTCTGACGACACGGCACAGAGTTGTTGCTATGGTTTTGGTGAGAAGTGTTGCTTTTCTGAGGATTGCAAAACACTCTGTGTTCCAAAGCCATGCTCGCTCATTCCTGACAGAGCGGAAAATGTGCCTCCCTGGCTGAAATGTTCCTCTTGAGTCCAGCCCAAAGATGACATTTTTAGGAAAGTTTGAGAAGAATCCTGTGGCTGTTACTGAGTCACGATAGAGTGGAAATGGATCTTTTCTATTTAAAGAGTTTTGTGCTACTGTTTGAAAATGTCAATTGCTAGGGAACGGTGGAAACGGAAAACTTTCCATTTGCTATCAGCACAGGAAGATCGTTACCAAGGGAAAACAATGGAGTTGAGGAGAAGTTCTCTTACCTGTCTGGCAGAAATAATAGGAGGTCCCTGGGAGTTTAGTTGAGGAATATTGGTCTGCATAAGCATGGTGCTCTCGAAAGGGATTGCTCATCTGGAATACGACAGGTGCAATTCTGGAACCTGTTTGTGCTATTACTTTAGACAGGTCCCTGCCTCCCCGGGTCTCAGTTTCAGTATACACTGAAGGAAGAGATTAGACCAGATCAGGATTTCCCCAATTTCCCTGGTATATGAATTACCCAGGGCCCTGATAAATAACCTAGATCTCAGCTGGGCACAGTGGCACATGCCTGTGATCCTGGCGGCTGAGGCAAGAGAACTGTAAGTTCGAGGGCAGAGGCAGCTGGGGTAATTTAGTGAGACCCTATCTGAAAATGACAAAATAAAAAAGGGATTGGGTGCAGCTCAGTGGTGGAGTGCTTGCAAAGTATGTGTGAGGCCCTGTGTGCAATCACTAGCACCACTATAAATAACAACAACAACAACAACAATAATAATAATAATTATTATTATCCCACAGATCTCCCTGCGGCCCTTTCTGTAGACTGTAGTCTAGTAGGTCTGGGGTTGAGTAGGAATGCATTTTAACAAACATTCCAGGACACTCTGAGGAAAGGGCAAATTTAGAAATAGATATAGGAAAACGTTAGTTTTTCCTCTAGTAAGTAAAGATGTATCATTTTGTACTCGTACTAGGAGCTACAGGAGTTCCTCCATTACATTATACCCTTATCAACCATGGATGATGCTGTTAGAGAAGAAAAATTCCCTTTGCTAGTTTGATAAACAATAATGGTATCTCATTATAGTACTTTCTAATGAGTCAAATGTGTTTTAATAGATTTGTGACCATTACTTTTTTTTTTTTTTTTTGGCAAATTGCCTAATAACATTCTTTGGCAAATTTTCCATTGGGAATATTTTTCTTATAGATTTTGGAAAGCTATTTATATTTGAATCATATTAAACATAGTCATCTGCGTTTTCAATATCCCCTGGTTTTCAATTTGTCTTTCAAGTTTGTGATGATTTTAGGCATTTAACATTTCTATATGCAATCTCTCAAAAATTCTTTTATCAGGGCTGGGGATGTAGCCCAGTTGGTAAAGTGCTTGCCTAACACCTGTAAGGCCCTGGGTTCAATCCCCAGCACCATCACCAAAAGAAAACAAACGAAAAACACTTTTATGCTTTCTATATTTGGTGTGGACTTAGAGAGATCTTCTCCATCTCCAGATTAGATATCACTTAAGTGTTCATAGATTTTGGCTTTTGTATTTGGCTTTCAGTGCATCTGGAATTCATTTTAGTAAATAATATTACAAAAGGCTTTCATTGTCTTTTTACAGTTAACTAAATGTTTTATATTACTCATTTCTATATCAATTGAATTTTGGATACCATATTTATCATATGCCTATAGCTCTGCCACCCTGGCATCCTAACCCATCAGATCTTGAAAGCTAAGAAATATTGGTCTGGTTAGTACTTGGATGGGAGACTGCCTGGGAATACTGGGTCCTGTAGACTTTGGAGAAGGACCCAGAATCCCCCTCCCAAAACAATCATCCATGAAAAACCCTATGAATAGCAGAGAAGCACTGACATAGTGCCGGGCATGGCACAGTGTTGGGTAATGTTTCGTTTGTTGTACATGACCTGACTTGACAGCACCTAATGACAACAGTTATTGTATATTATAGGCTTCAGTAACCTCAAGCCTGCTTCTACTCTTTCTTTACATCTGACCTCAAGGGTTTGTTCTGTTTGCAGCAGGCTGGGTTTATACGTGATTTAAATGTGTACTTTATAGTATGTGGCAGTTTACTGTGGGATAGATAGCCTAAACTCTCCTCCCTCCTCTCCCTGCGTTATACAATCCTAATTTAGATTTCCAAAACCAAGGGTTCAGGATGGTTACCAAGTAATAACAAGGCTTCAAGAGACCAAAAAGTAGCAAGTAGCTCATTTCATACCAGCAACAGAAACAACATAGATTAAGATAGTAGTGCTATGTATTTATGCTAGTATTTACACACAACACATAGGGAAAATTAGTCTGATTAAATCTGAGTACTCATTAATTATGAGTGTTCTCAGGATTTTAGAAGCAAAGGGAGCAGACAAAAGAAGAGAAGCCAAGGATAGGGGAAAGGTAGACAGAGAAGGAAAGAAAGAGAATGAGGAAAGGAAAAAAAGTTTTAATTTTTAATTGTAAAAACAATATGTACATAAATACCTATTTCAGGGATGGATATTAGTCAAAATGCATTTAATATAAAGTAAATGATGTGTTAAAGTAGAGGCACGTGAGGTTCTGGACGGGAGGGAAATGAGACAGAAGAAGTGGGCTGGCAGACCATTGGATTTGGAAGGTGACGCTTTCACTCACATCATGAGCTGCGGCCCTCCAATAAGGGGTGAGATTCATTTTTTAGAGAGAGAGGGTGTCGCTACATTGCCAGCTCATCCTGAAATCAAGGGCTCAGGCAATCCTCCTGCCTCAGCCTCCTGAGTAGCTAAGACTACAAGGATGTGCCACCATACCCAGAGCTCAGATTCTGAAGGAAAGAAAGAAAGACAGGCAGAAAGAATGAAAGAAGAAGGTGGAGGAGGAGTTGCAGAAGGAGGAGGAAGAAAGAAAAGAGCAGTGGAGAAAGGAAGGAAAGGAAAGAGTGTGTGAGAATTCATTACACAAAGTGGAGTCATTCCTGTCTCACCCCACTAAAGTGGAATCGAGAGGCCACGGAAAAGAAAGGGAAGCACTGAGATTGCAGCCTAAAACTACTTTCATTTAGCAATTGCAACCTGAAGACTGGCATAACAGAGTAACCGCCCTGCTGGTCAATCAGAGCCTGTCAGCTCCTCTAGGCACAGAAGTGTCAGAGAACGTTCATTCAAAACAACCTGCCTAGGTTTCCCCTAACAACCCCCAAACTTCTCTTAGTTCTCCATCTGTACCAGAGGCCGCCCTGGTCTGTGCATGTGTGTCCCAGATCCATCCATTCCTCCCTCCCTCCCTCCCTCCCTCCCTCCCTTCCTTCCTTCCTTCCTTCCTTCCTTCCTTCCTTCCTTCCTTCCTTCCTT
>VMDO01001650.1:0-197988 GCA_007922755.1 Pedetes capensis | reverse complement strand
AAGGTCATACCGTGGCTCTCGTATACTTGTTCTAATTTTCTTCAGCTTCAGTTTGAACTTGCATATGAGAAGTTGATGGTCTGATCCACAGTCAGCACCTGGTCTTGTTTTGACATTTTGTACAGAGCTTTTCCATCGTCTCTTTCCACATATGTAGTCAATTTGATTCCTGTATGTTCCATCTGGTGAAGTCCATGTGCATAGTCTCTGTTTATGATGTTGAAAAAATGTATTTGCAATGAAAAGGTCATTGGTCTGACAAAATTCTATCATGCGATCTCCAGCTTCGTTTCTGTCACCAAGACCATATTTTCCAACTACTGAGGCTTCTTTGTTTCCCTTTGCATTCCAGTCACCAGTGATTATCAGTATGTCTTGATTGCATGTTTGATCTATTTCAGATTGCAGAAGCTGATAAAAGTCTTCCCTTTCTTCATTTGTGGCCTTAGTGGTGGGTGCATACATTTGAATAATAGTCATATTAACTGGCCTTCCTTGTAGGCGTATGGATATTATTCTATCACTGACAACATTGTATTTCAGGACAGATCTTGAAATGTCTTTTTTGATGATGAATGCAACCCCATTTCTCTTTAGTTTACCATTCCCAGCATAGTAGACCATATGATTGTCTGACTCAAAATGGCCTATGCTGGTCCATTTTAGCTCACTGATGCCTAGAATGTCAATGTTTATGTGCTCCATTTCTCTTTTAACAATTTCTAATTTTCCTAGATTCATACTATGTACATTCCATGTTCCAATTATTAATAGATGTTTACAGTTGTTTCTCCTCATTTTGAGTCGTGCCACATCAGCAAGTTGAGCACCCTGGGGCCTTACTCCATTTCCATCATCACGGTAAACTCTACTTGGAGGAGGCAACTCTTCCCCAGTAGTCTTCTGAGTGCCTTCCAACCTGGGGGCCTCATTTTCCGGCACTATATCTGACAGTGTCTCTTTGCTATTCATAGGGTTTTGAATGGCTAGTTGTTTCGGGAGTGGCTCACCAGGTCCTACTCCCTTTGGACTTGTTAGGT
Source organism: Pedetes capensis (assembly GCA_007922755.1). NCBI lineage: Eukaryota > Metazoa > Chordata > Mammalia > Rodentia > Pedetidae > Pedetes > Pedetes capensis. The sequence goes on along the minus strand of VMDO01001650.1, from coordinate 196,948 downwards.
AACTGACTTTGTAAATAAACACTGGCTGATTAAATACATTGTTTACAGAAATAATCCCTTAAATCATTCATATCATTTCTGCCTAGTTTGTTTAATTTAGACAAGCTAAGGCAAGAGTACACATGAGTTTCCTGAAGCTGCCATAACAAATTATCATGAACTGGGTGGTTTAAAACAATAGAAAAATTTTCTCTCCCTGTTCTGGAGGCCAGAAGTCTGGAATCAGGTGTGGGCAGGGCTATGCTTCCTCTGAAGGCTTGAAGGGAGGGAGAATCCTCCCACATTCTTCTGTGTTGCTGGTGATCCTTGGCATTCCTTGGCATATCACTGCATCACTCCAAGTCATGTCTTCACATAACCATCTCCTGCTGGGTGCCAAATCCATTTATAAGAGCATCAGTAACTGGATTTAGGGTTCACCCTATTCCAGTATGATTTCATCTTAACTTGATTACACTGCAAGAATCACATTTCTAAATAAGGTCACAGTGATGGATATAAGGGTTCAGGCCTTCCACATGGGGGCTGGAAGCAACTCAACTCAGTACAATGTTTTCATATGACAGCATCAAAAGCACAATCCACAAAAGAAACGATAGATAAGTTGAGGGACTTCATTATGGCAAAGTAATGCTATAGGCCTAGGGTATAAAAATAAAAATCAGAGAAGAAGAAAAACAGAACAAAATGCATTTTGGGAAGAACAATTGGAGGGGTGTGGGTGTGCTTAGTTTTGAGGAAAGGCATCTTCGGACTGAGAAGGTGGCAACTCAGAAGTTTCAAAGAGAAACAGGGTCTAAATATGTTTAATGTTAGCCTTGAAAAGAACTCTTAGGGGCACTAAGACCCCGTAGTCCTCAATATTAACTACAGGGAATTGTCAGAGAGAATAAAAAATAAAAGGAAAATAATCACAGCTAAGCAGGGGAGGGTGGTGTCCATGTGTAATCCCAGCATTTGATAGACCGAGGCATGAGGATCACTAGTTCAAGGCCAGCCTGGGCTGCGTAGTAAGATTGTCTCAAACAAACAAGCAAATAAGCAAACATACAAGCAAACAAACAAACAAAAAACCAAGGTCTCATGATGGACTACCTGTGGTAATAAGCAGCAACCTACCTCCTGAACCTCGTGTTACCCTCACCTTGCAGGTTGCTGGTAAACCTGTCTCTCCTCTGTCCTTGACTGGCATTTCCCTCCACCTTTAGCTGGGGTGTCCGGATTGCTCTATGTCTCATGGGTGACTGAAGATGACAGGTGAAGAACAGGAACTGGGCCCGGTCCTCCAGGGGCTAGATGACTGGAAAGGTCCTTTGGCTGAAGGACCCCAGACCCCATGGCTTCCCAGATTGAATATGACCCATGTGCACACTGGCGCTCTTCACCCTTCGTGGCTGTGCAGCAGCTGGGCCCATCGGGATCCCCCTTGGTTGTGTCTGATGCCGTGTGTGGTGCTGCCTTCGCTGCTCTGGGCTTTCTGAAGACTGCTGCAGTCATCTTGGGCCTGAACCAGCGTACTGTGCCTCCTGGCGACGATGGAGAAGCTGTCACTGAACCCGCTGGTCTTACGGTCTCAATTCTGAAACAGTGTTGTAAGTGTCTTTAAAAAGTCAAATGTAGCTGGGTGCAGTGGCGCATGCCTGTCATCCCAGTGACTCTGGAGGCAGAGGCAGGAGGATCTCGAGTTTGAGACCAGAGGCAGTCTGCGTAATTTAGTGAGACGCTGTCTCAAAAAAAGTTTAAAAATGGGCTGGGGGTGCAGCATTTGCAAAGCATGCAAGGGCGAGGCCCTGGGTTCAACACCCAGTGCCACAAAAAAAAAAAAAAACAACAAAAAAAAACAGTCAAATGTTACTAATTCAGTATACTATCCATACAACTTTATAATTTCTTCAATTGACAGAGATTTTTCAATTTCATTTATCACAGGGTTTTTTGTTTGTTTGTTTGTTTTTTGGTCTCTTTGTAACTCATTTCCACCTACCCCTTGCCTATCATTTTACTGTGAAGACTTCTTAAGCTTCTTTACGTAAATAAGAACAAGCATTATTCTATATTCTCTTTTTTCCCCCTCAAGTGCTGGGGATCAATCCCAGGGACTCATACATGGTTGACAAGCCCTGTGCTACTGAGCTACAGCCCTGGACCTGCTATTGTATAATTTTATTCTTACCTTTGTTACCCAAAATGTAGCACAGATGGCTTTTCCACCGACCTAATGCTAACCTGGTCTTGTAAAGATGTATACCAAACCACATTTGACTGTGCTTTCCCAAGTGCCTCCTCCTTCAAATCCTCCTCAAAAACATTCAGTATTATTAGTTATGAAAAGAATCAAATCCATGAGACACAATAGGTATGTCTTAACACATTCCTAGAAATTTTATCTTTGATTAATATTATAAGACTTTTTTCCCCACTGATCTATTTGTTTCTGATAATTAATTTTGTACTCAGTCACTTGATTCAAGTCTTTTACTACTTATGGTAGTCCTAAAATCAGTTTCCATATGTTCTCCAGTTGCGCAATTATATCATTGACAAATAACTATCTTTCCTTTTCTTTTCCAATTTTTTCTCCCCTTTAGTTCTACCTGTGAATAATGGTTATCTAGCAGGTACAGCAGGAGAATCATTCAGTAAGAAATATAGTTGCATATCCTCATGAGGCTATGGGTCATTACTCAGCAGAGAATTTAATATCCTTACTGTTTTGAACCTTTTTGTATGATTACCTCAAAAATCAGTATTGTTTTCCTTGAGTTATAAAGAACGTCTTTGAGACACAGTTAAACTCTGAAGAGATATTTTTAAGGTGAATTTCACATATATAAAATTAACCATTTGAATGTGAACAATTCTGTGGCGCTCAGTACATTCACAGCATTGTGTAACCACCACCTGTCTCTAGTTCCAAAATGTTTTTGACAGTTCAAAATAAACCTCATACCCATTAGGTTCCTCCCCAATCCTCCCCAGTCCTAGCCCCTGGACACCCCAACAGTCTTTTCTTTTGACTTTTCTTGAGCACTCTATTATTTTTTATTTTTATTTTTATTAATAATTTTTAATGTACAACATAATGGGTCCCATTCTATGGCCACCACCCTGGCATTAGATCCCATCTGATCTTGGAAGTTAAGCAGAGTCAGGATTGGTCAGTCCTTGGATGAGAGACCACTTAGGAATGCCAGGTGGTATAGGCTTGGGAGAAGGACCTGGCAGCCCACTCCTGAAACAAGCAGCCATTACAAACTCTGTGAATAGCAGAGAAGCACTGACAGTGCTGGACATGCTATGCACAGTGGCCAGGGGTAGTTTGTTCTGTTGTACACAGGGTCGCTATGGGTTGGCTCATAGTGGTGTAGTAGAGCTCCTTTCTCCCTGCCAGCATTTGTTGTTGTTTGTTTTGTTGATGGTAGCCATTCTCACTGGGTAAGATGGTATCTCAATGTTGTTTTGATTTGCATTTCCCTGATGGCTAAGGATGTTCAACACTTTATCATATGATTATTGGCCATTTGTATTTCTTTTGAGAAATCTCTGTTCAGTTCTTTTGTCCATTTTTTGATTGGATAGTGTGTTTTTTTGGTGTTTAATTTTTTTGAGCTCTTTATGTAGTCTAGATATTGATCCCATGTCTGATGTATAGCTGGCAAAGATTTTCTCCATCCTGCAGGCTATCTCTTCACTCTGGTAATTGTGTCCTTTACTGTGCAAAAACTTTTTGATTTCACACAATTCTGTTTGTCAATCTTTGCTATTGGTTCCTGTGCTATTGAACCCCAACTTTTTATGGATTTACCTATTCTGGCAGCCCAGGTTGGTCTTGAATTCTAGATTTTCCTGCCTCAACCTCCAAAGTGCTGAGATTACAACCATAAGCCACCCTCCCAGGCTCATTACAAAGAACCATACAGTATGTGACCTTTTGTGTCTGCTTCATTTACTTAGCATAATGCTTTTAAGATTGACCATTTTGTGGTGTATATCAGTCCTCTTTCTTTCTTTCCTTCTTTCTTTCTTTCTTGCTTGCTTGCTTGCTTGCTTGCTTGCTCTTCTTTCATGAGGTCTCTATGTAGACCAATCTGACCTGGAACTAACTATGCAGCCCAGGTTGGCCTTGAACTCTAGATCTTCCAGCCTCCGCCTCCCAAGTACTGGGATGATAACCATGTGCTGCCACCCTCAGCCTTATTTCATTCTTTTTTATGGTGGAATAATATTCCATTGTATGCATGTACAACAATTTGTTTCTCCGTGCATCCACCGTAGGACATTCGGATTATTTGTACTTTTTTTTTTTTTCTTTACTGTGAATAGTTCCATTATGGATATTTTTATACCACAATTTATTTGAGTATATATTTTCCATTCTTTGGGGACTATAGTTAGGAGAAGCATTGCTGTATCCTATGGTAATTTTACATCTGACTTTTTGAGGGAATGAGAATTAAATTTTAAAGGTATTTGACTCAAATTAGAAGGGAGCAAATACAGACTGAACAGAAGGAGATAATGGATAGAAGTGAACAGATATTTCTTTGGATGGAGAAATTTCTATGTGATTTCCTAGGAATCAATGCAGACACACTCATATTTATCATTTTTATAAATCTTGGAGAAGCGATGCAAAGTTGAATTTAAAGACAACATTATATGAAGTGCCAAAGCAGGAGGGGAAGAAGTTCAGGAAGGTGTCATAAAGCTGTATAACTGGTCAGCACATTAGCAAATGAACCACAGTATGAACAAACATTAAGGGAAATAGCGCTAATAAATTGCAAGGACATGAACTCTAAGCTGTTGCTGACAATGAGGAGACAGCTCTCAGTCATGACTGATTATTCTCATAAGAAATAACTTTGGTGAGATGCGAATTCTTATACATGACCAAGAAGAACACCGGACAAAAGAAAAAGACGTCATTCTATTGTAGTACATTTGAAATTTACAGTCACAGTTCATGTGTGCAAGAAAATCATAACTCTATTTTTATTCTTTTAACTGTAAAGGAGCAACTACTTTATTCCAGTAGCCGTAGGCACAAATTCTTGCCGAGTAAGTGTTGCTACATCATTCTAGATTACAAATTAGTCTGTCTGGGTTCTGCAGACTCTTGTGTACCTCAGGATGGTATTTGTTATGGGAAAAACCAGAGACAATGGGTCTGCTTGCTCTATCACCTAGTTTGTACCTAAATGACTGCAAATGTTAAGTGTTTTGCTCCTTCTTTGTTTTGGATGTATTGGATACATGCCTTCAAGGTGAAAGGAAATGAGACATTAGAGTCTTCTAGCCATTTTAAGTAAAGACTGCCACTAATAAGAAAGATTATCCTCACATCTCTGGCTCACCTGGCTAACCCCTTTCTTATTGTCAGAGGGTGGGGGCCCACATACAGAGGGTGAGGCCTTTAAAACACCAATACCAAATATTTTTTTAAAACATCCACTCTTCTGGCTTATGCATACTTTTTCCTTCACCACCAATGAGAATATCATATTTATTAACACAATTTTGCCTTTTTATTTAAGGCCTTTTTTCCTGGTAAAATGGGGTCATTCATTATTTTTTAGATGCTCCTGATGTAAGGTCATGAAAATCCTATACGGTGAGATTTTCTTCTTTATTTCATACCTCCTTAACAAATGAAATAGTTGAGCAAGTTTTCTACTAGTAACATATCAAATTCATTATCTTTTGTTTGTGTAAAAGTGACAGATTGCCAATACTGTGCCAGGAAAAGAGGCTCTAGAAACAAAACCAACAGATTTGTCCTCTGGAATACCTACAATTAGGATAGGGGATGGGTACTGTGTCAGAAACACAACCAGTGGGGCGTGATAGTGTACATCTATATCCCAGTGACTCAGGGGGTGGAGGCAAGAGGATTGCAGGTTCAAGGCCAGAGGCAGCTTGTGTAACTTAGCGAGACACTGTCTCAAGATATAAAATAAAAAGAGGCTTGGGGTGTCGCTGAGTGGTGGAGAATTTGCAAAGTATGTGCAAGGCCCAGCCCCAAGTACCAAGGGTAAAAAAAAGCACAGAATCACCATTTCATTTACACAAACATGACAGATGTAGCTCCACATACGTGTTTTCAGGGTGCTGTGGAAGGATGTGTTGCAGTGTGCCAAGTGGAGTAAGGGGTGGGGGGTGTTTTAGGCACAGGGCTTACCCGAGTGATGGCACAGAGGCATGATGACAAAGCGTGTTCCTGGAGCTTCGGAACATTTAGGATGATGCAAGAGAACCTAAAGCTGGGAGAGGGTGGAGAAATTGGCTCTTTCAATATATAGCTTTAAATTAAAAGAAAAAACAAAATCCAGATATTAGGGGGCTGGGGATATAGCTCAGCGGTAGAGCACTTGCCTAACCTGCCTGAGGTCTTGGATTTGATCCCTAGCATTACAAATAAATCAAAAGCAAAAAATAATCTTTAAAAAATCGGCATTAGGAACATTTTGTTGAATGTAGCTTGTAGTATTCGTTCCATTCTCTGTTTTGTCTTTTAATCCTGGGATGTTGGGCCCCACGTTCGGGCGCCAAATCTATGTGGGGCACGCGCCTCCCGGTCCGGCATGGAGGTTCAGATGGGCTGCGCCGCCGCACACACAGATACTAAACACAATTCACTCAAGACCCTCAGGTGAGGGGCGCAGACTCCTGCGGCTCTCGGGACCCCGGCGGAGACAGGAGAAAGGAAAAGCCTCAGGCGCTTTTGCCTTCCAGGGACAAACACCTGTGTTGGTGTCTCAGTGGTCAGGAGGAGACAGCTGCCACTTCCTCGGTGATCAGATGAAGAGCAGGTTCTTTTCCTTGTTGAGGATTGCAACGGGAGAGCATTGTTTCCTCATCAAGGGTCTGGGGGAGAGCAGTGGGAGAGGTGCTTCCTCATCAGTGGTCCGGGCAGGAACAGGTGAAAAGATGCAGAAAGGGATGCCAAAAGGCCATGCCAAAAAAAGGATCGAGCTGCTGCAGTGCAGCTCTTTATGTAGCTCGCCCATGGAATGGCCTGAGCCAATCAGCTTTCAGTCCAGTTGTCCAATCAGAAAGGGTTTTGTACAAACGTGCAACCAGGTTACTTTCATTTTCCCTAGATTTCTAACTTACAAACCAGATATTCAAACGCCATTTTCCCAGTTTGGGAGTTTTTGCCAATTTCCTCCCAATTTTTCCCTACACTGGGACTTGCACTATGTCCTCTCTTTTTTTGTCTATCCTCCATATTTGTTATTGTCTCCCACATCCTTCTTTCCTTCCAATTTTTATTTACAAATTTCCCTTCATCTTATAGTTCTCTTAGGGCATTGTCTATTATGTTTCCTTTAATTTGGTTTTTACTTATAAAATGATTGTTGATTTCTAATCTTTTCTGAATTCTGTCATTCTGAGTTTTTCTGATTCTAATTTAGGGGTCAGCTGTCATCATGGTAGCAGAAAAACCACCCAAAACAAACACTTGGGAAGAGATTATCAGAAGCTCACAGTTAGTGTTGTTGTTGTTAGGTGCCATCAAGTCAGCTCATAGCGACCCTCATAGGGTTTTCAATGGCTGACTATTTCAGGATTGCCAGGTCCTTCTCCCATTTTTCCAGTGCTGGGAATCAAACTTGGGACCTCAGAGACTGCAGCGCAGCGCTCTACCAACTGAGCTAAATCCCAGCCCAGAAATGAGGTAGAGTACCTAAATTTAATGGGATTAGGGACTTCCTGGGTGGCAGAGGCCATATAGTGGTACTTAGCCATGAGAGAAGGATGGGGCAATCCACTTCCAAAGCAATTCTGAAACAATCAGCCATTGATAACCCTATAAGAGTCTCTATGGGTTGGACCCAACTCCATGGCACCTAATAACAACAACAACCAACCAACCACCACTGGAAGCAAAGGGGGTGTGGTTATCCAAAGAGTAGAGATCTTAGAGGTGTTTAATTGAAGTCTATAGTAGTCAGAGTGTTTGATCTTCCAACATCTATCCCACCCCAAATGATTAGTCTCCAAGCCAGTCATGGTACTCTCATTCTTTTTGCCAGTGATTGGTTTAGGACTGGACATGTTGTCAATTCTTGACAAGAAGATGTTAAGGGAATTTTCCTGAAGGTTTCTAGGCAATGTGTCCTCAATCCCAAAATAAACCATCCACACCCATACAGGAGCAGCCTGGAAGAAGGAGCCTTCTTCTCCCTTTGGACATTATTATGTCTGGACAGGACACAAAGAATTACTGTGGCCATTTTTGACTCTGAGAGAAGAGAGCCTGAAAGCAAGGCAACCAAGCAGAAGGATGGAAAGTAAAGCAACACAGAGCTGGATGCTGAAGTCCATGCCTGTAATGCCAGCAATTTAAGAGGCAGAGGCAGGATGATTCTGAGTTCAAAGCCAGAGGCAGACTGAACAGCTCAGTGAGACCTTGTCTCACGAAAAAAATCAAAAAGGGGTTGGAGTACAAATCAGTGTTAGAGCACTTACTTAGTATGCATTAGGCCCTAGGCTCAACCCGCTAACACTTCAAGAAAGAAGAAAGAAGAAAGGAAGAAAAAGAAAGAAAGAAAGAAGAAAGAGAGAAAGAAAGATAGTTGGGAGGGAGGGAAGGAAGAAAGAAGGAAGGGAGGGAGGAAGGGAGGAAGGAAGGGAGGTAGGAAGGAAAGTAGGGAGGAAGGAGAGCAACACAAAGGACCCCTTTGATCATAGTACCAACCACCTGATCATCATGAATCGATACATCACTTTTCCTCTGGATTTCCAATTGTATAATTATTGTAGCTTTTTATGTAATTTAAGACAGTTTGAGTTAGGATTTTTTTCTTGTAGCCAAAAGCATCCTGATGAGTCCCTTGGATGTAAGAGGGTGGGCAATCATTCAAGTTGTTCTTGTGAAATGTGCAAGGAGTTCTTTCCCTTAGCTCTATGGCCCAGTGTGTCCAATGCTGTTCCATGAATGGGTAGCAACTGTGACTGATACACAGACTGTGACAGGCCTCACTACAGAATTATGGATCACAGCAGATGACCCTAATGTTACAGAGCAAAAGCACAGCCTCATAGGCAAGTGGTGATTTTCATCTTGAGAAATCATTCTAGCCTTGCTCCTGGTCCTGGAGACCCTCACATGCTGATGTTGACACTGCCGTTTGTGAGTTGGCTGAGCCACAGAGCTATGAAGTTGGGCATTCCTAGGAACATTTTCCCATAAGCTGTAAGTGGTATAAAATATCAGATCAGTTTTAGCCATTTCTAAAGACACGGTAAGCTGCATGAATGAGTTACTCACACTCCCACTATGGCTGTTCCAGCAGCTGGCCTATTAAAACAGCAGAATCCCTGTTGAAAGGTCAGTAGTGCCTCCAACCTGGACAATACCTCATGAGGCTGGGGTGCTGGCATGCAGGATATATTTATATGTTTTGAGTCATGAACCCACGTATGTGTACGTGTTGCTTCTTCTGTAATTAGAATGCATAGGTATGGAAACAATGGGGTAGAAGTGGGAGAGTATCTTTATGATTAAGCCTAATGACTTACTCATCAAATTATTGCTTCTCAACCCCATGACTTGGGGCTCTGCTGACTTTGGATTTGGAGATCTGAAAGAATACTGCTTCTGAAAGAGGACAAAACAATGTTTCCCCTACTGGTCATTTCAGGCTCTTATATTACACATGATTAGACAAAAAAGGGGGTCATAGTGTTGATTGGGATGACTGATCCTGAATAATCTTGTCCATTAAGGGGAAAGAAAGTTGCTTCTTCAAAGTGGGGATGGGGAGACTCTTAACAGAACTCATTTCTGTTGTTCTGGAGCAGGTCTTACTCTAGCATATCCAAAAGAAAAAGTTATTGGAACACTACTGTACCCCTCTAAGGACAGAATTACCAAGAGTTCAGATTCCTCACAAAGGTAAGTTTGGTAAGAAACATTGCTCACTAAATTCTGGTGTGAAGGCAAAGGGACCTTTGTACAAATTGCAGAGGAGGTAAATCACACACTAACTATAGCCTCATAAGCTATTACACAATAGGGACTGTTGCCACTACTTACATTTCGGTCTTTTTTCTGTTACATATTTATACATTTGAAATGAATTTATTTTCTTTCTCTTCTCCAGTTCCACTTTTTTTTTTCTTTTTTGCATTGCTACAGAGTTGAACACAGGGCCTCAGCATGCTAGACAAGTGTTTTACTACTAAGCTGCACCTCCAGCCCCTTTTTTATTTTTTATTTTGAGATGGGGTCTTGCTAAGTTGCACAGACTGCCGCTGACCTGAAACTTGTGGACTTCCTACCTCACCTTTCTGAGTAGCTGAGAGTATAGGTATGCACCATGGGGTCTGACACTTCCACTATTTGTATTTGGCATATAAGAGTAAAAAACTTTGGTTAACTATATAATTTCTGTACCTCTTTTTTAATATCAGGTTTATTAAGTTATAATTTAATAGAGTAAAATTTATCCTTTTTGGGTGTACAGATCAATACATCTTGACAAACATTTAGTTGCAGTCAGCTGTCATTGTTACAAAATATCTGAGAAAAGTGACTTAATAGAGGAAGGATTTATTTTGCTCATGGTTTCACAGGTTTTTCTATTATGGTGAAGAGGGTGTGTGGAGCAGAGCCATTCAATTCATGGCAGCCAGGAAGCAGAGGGAAGGAAGCTACAACAAAAAGGAGCAGGGAAAGACACAGACCCCAAGGACATACCTCCAGTGACCTACTTCCTCCAGCCAGGCCCCACCTTTCATAGTTGCACCACCTCCCAATATTTCACTCATTTTTCTTTTTTTTCCTTCTTTTTCTCCTCTTTCTTTCTTTCTCTCCTCCTCCTCCTCCTCCTCCTCCTCCTCCACTTCCTCCTCCTTCTTTTAGGTAGGGTCTCACTGTGTAGCCCAGACTGGACTAGAACTCACTGTGTAGACTAGGCTGGCCTTGAACTCATGTAGATCCTTCTACCTCAGGTTCCTGAGTGCTGGGATTACAGGTGTGTGTCACCACTCCTGGCCTATCCAGATTTTGAGCACATAAATGGATTAAAGCACTCATTAGGTCAGAACCCTTATGACCTAATCTTCTCTGGAAACACATCTGAGGTGTGCATAGCTAATCTCCTAGGTGCTTCACAATCAATCGAACTGACTAATCATCATAATCTTGTAACCTACTACAATCAAGATATCAACTATTGGGCTGGATGTGTGGCTCTGTGACCTAGCAAGCCCAATGCCCTGCATTTGATTTCCAGTATAAAATAAAATAAAATAAACTATTTTCTTTACCTTCAAAATTCCCTAATATCCCTTTGAAGTCAAATTATTCCCTCAACTTCCAGCCCTGGTGACCACTAGTATAATTTTTGACCCTATACTTTTGCCTTTTACAGAATGCTATACAAATAGAATTAAACATGTGGCATTGTTCACTTAGCATAGAATTGTTTTAAGTGTATGAATTGACTAAAGAAATAAAAGTGAAATCACAATATGAGTAAACAAGAGGCCTAAAATGGAGCACAGAGAGATAAGAAATTGAAAAAAACTGAATGGGAATTTAAGAGACATAAGAGAGAGAATAAAAAGGTCTAATGTGTATCTAATCAGTCACAGAAAAAAAAGGATAAAGAGATGAGAGAGAAGCAATGTTTGGAAAAGTAATTACAATTTGCCAGACCAGATGAAAGAGATGACTCCCCAGATCCAGAATGCAGAATGTATACAAAGCAATATAAATAACGAGGAAATCACATCTAAACACACTAAAGCAAAACTTAGAACACCAGAGACATAGGTCTTTACAAGTAGCTGGAAAGACAGATCATCTATAAAGAATGATACATTGCCGGGCACCATGGCGCATGCCTGTCCTCCCAGTGGCTCAGGAGGCAGAGGCAGGAGGATGGCAAGTTCGAGACCAGAGGCAGTCTGCATAACTTGGCAACACCCTGTCTCAAAAAAGTAAAAAGATTGGGCTGGGGTACAGCTCAGTGGTCCAGCACTTGCAGAGCCTGCAAGCATGAGGTTCTGGGTTCAACCCCCAGTACCACCAAAAAAAAAAAAAAAAAGAATGATACATTGACTAATAGGTGGCTTCTCAAGAGCAACAATATATCCAGAAAATTATAGCAGTGCTCAAAGTGCTGAGAGAAATAAGCTGTCAGCCTAAAATTGTACACCAGAAAACTACCTTTTAAGAAAAATGATAAAGATATTTTCTGATAAACAAAAAAACAATAGACTCTGAAAGAATTTCTAGAGGGTAGGGGGAAAATGATCCATTAAAAGGTCTGAGATTTAAGAAAAAAGGGTGGGTTAAAATATTATAAAGATGTAGGCAAATATGAACTTTGTAAAATGATGATGAAAATGTCTAAGGTGTGAAATTAAACAAAGGTCAAGGGCTTGTGAAAAAAAGAACTTGTAAAAGCAATTTTCCTCTCCATGAAGATGTCTTACAAAACGCCAAGACAACAGCAGGGGGCAGTGGCGCAGGCCTGTAATCCCAGCGGCTCGGGAGGCGGAGGCAGGAGGATCGCAAGTTCGAGACCAGAAGCAGTCTGCGTAATTTAGCGAGACCCTGTCTCAAAAAGTAAAAACTGGGCTGGGGGTGCAGCTCAGTGGTCCAGCACTCGCAGAGCATGAAGGCGCGAGGCCCTGGTTTCAACCCCCAGTACGGGGGAAAAAAACAAAAAACAAAAAAACAAAAAAACGGCAAGACATTTGCGGGTGGGGGAACACCAGTAAATTGCAAGTTCAGCAAGACTGGATCGCACAGAATCTGTAGAAAAAAACGCATAAGGGCTGCCAGCCAGAAGCATCACTGAAGCCACTGCGCTACAGTAGACACCACAGGGGCCTAAGGGAACAGAAAGAGGATAGAGGTGGCTGATCTCAGAAACCATTAGCAAAACTGCATTTCCTGTGGGTAAAGGCTCACCTCGAAGTGAGCAACCTACATCCTTTACATACGGCAAGAGCCAAGAACGCCGCGGGAACGCCGGAAATTACCAAGCAGAAAGTCACTGGTCAGAAATGGGGTAAGTAGAAGTATAGGAATAACAGAAGTGAAACAGAAAAGTAGTCCAGGGGTAGTAGATGTCAGAACATGCCCACCATGTACACTCACGTAAGGAATCTCTTGCAAATGGCTGGGCCAGAAAAATCCAACTCATTATATAAGAAGTAATAGTGAACTAGCACACCATTATTATAGAGATACAATGAGAAAAAAGATGAGAAGGAATAGCAAAAGTTAACAAAGAGCCAGACCAGGAACAGATGAAAATTCCAACCAAAAGGGACATAGAGTACAGAGGAGATGGAAAAATGAAACAGAAAAAATGGAATTCAAATTAGTGGCTTTGTTCTGTAGATCTTTCTGTGACGATAGAAATGATCTATGTGCTGTCCCACATGGTAGCCTGTAGCCACCTATGGCTATCAAGCATGTAAAATGTGAATAGGGTGACTGAAGAACTGAACTTTAAATTTAACTTTACTTCAATGTAAATGGTGATGTATGACTACTGGCTACCATACTGGACACTGCAGGATTAGGAAGAACAGGATAGGTGTAGAAGATAGGCAAAGGAGATCCAATCCTGTAGGTAATTGAGTATATTTCATTAGGTATTTCTGATTTAAATCAATATATATTTCAAGACACACATTTAAAAATCTTTGCTGAAATAAAAGAAGACTTGAATCTTCTTTTCAAGTCAAAGTCATATATATGTGTATATATGTGTATATACATATATATATACACATATATACATATATACATATATATATATATACATATATATATATATATGCACCAGGGAAGATAGCAGAATTATTGTACAATAAATATAAAGGTGAAGAATTAGCTGGAGTCAGAACCAGAGGCAGGATTGTGAGTTTGAGACCAGCCTGCAGTACATAGTAAGACTCTGTCCCATAAAACCCAAAGCAATTGGCTGGGAAGACGGGTATCTTTCCCCACAAAAAGCAAGTTACTTATAAGAGAAAAAAAATTAAGACTATCTTCAGGGTTCTTCCCAGCAATACTCATTGCCAGCAGAATATGGGGCAATACCTGGAAGATATTCAAGAAAAGAAAATGCAAACCAAGGATTTACTATCCAGCCAAGCTGTCTTTCAAATACAAAGACTATGTTCTTGTTAGCTGCCAGCAAGTCAGGTTCAACTCATAGAGAACCTATGTACAGTAGAACCAAACACAACCTGACACTGTGCCATGCACACGATCTCTTCTGTGTTTGAGCCCACTGCTACAGTCACTGTGTTTCTTTTCATTTTGAGTACTGCCACATCAGCAAATGGAGGTCCCAGGGGCTCTACTCCATTCTTATCATTAAGGTCGACTCTACTTTGAGGAGGCAACTCTTCCCAGTTGTCTTTTGGATGCCTTCCAGCCTGGGGGGCTCATTTTCTGGCACTATATTTGATAGTGCTTCTCTGCTATTCATAGGATTTTCAATGGCTAATTGTTTTGGGAGTGGGCTGCTGGTCCTTCTCTCTAGTCTGTCTTAGTCTAGAAGTTTACCTGAAACCTGTCCACCATGGGTGGCCCTGTTAGTATCTGAAATAGTTGTGGCATAACTTTCAACATCACAGCAATATGCAAGCCCCCACAGCATGACAAGCCCATAGATACAAGGGGGACAAAGACTATAGACACGCATAAACACAAGGTAATATATATCTAGACCTTTATAAATTCCTATGGAAGAGCAATAAAAAATAGCTTTAAAGGTATGAAAGGATGTTCAAATAAAAATTCAAGTCAAAACTATACCAAAATATTATTTTTTCACTTATCAGACTGGCAGAAAAAAAAAATCCAAATTCTGGTGGTACATTCTATGTATGAAGCTGTATGAAAACAGGCATCTCGTTCATGGCATGTGTGAATATAAATTGGTATAGTCCTTATGGAGCATTATCACAGTTCCAAATGCAAGCAGTCTTTGGCCCAGTGATTCCATGTTAGATGATCTACCCATAGACACACGTCTACATATGTGAAATGATATATGTATAAAGTTACTCTTTTCTAGCCCTGCCTGCAATAACAAGGCTAGAAATGACTCAGATTTCATCAGCTTGAGCCTGTAACTAAATTATGGTAATCATGTTGTGAAATATGAATAGCGATTAAAAAAAAGAATGATGAAGAGCTTTGTGCACAGACATGGAAAGATCTCCAAGATATACCAAATGGAAAAAAGCAAGACACCAAGCAGTTAATGCTGCGTGCTAGCATTTTCATCACAAGGGAAGGGTAGAGTACTACAGTACAAGTGTATATGAGCTTGGTGCTTGTGTCTAATACAGTTCAGGAAGATACACAGTAAACTAAGAATGGTGATTTCCTGTGAGAGAGAACTGAACAGATGGGGAACAAGAATGGGGTGGAGGCTTTTTCTTTCTTTTTTAAATTTATTTTTTACCTGAGACAAGGTCTCTCTATGTAGCCCAGGCTGTCCTGGAACTAACTATGTAGCCTAGGCTGGCCTTGAACTCATGTTGCTCCTCATGCCTCAGCCTCTCAAGTGTTGGGATTAGAGGCACCCAGCTTGGGAAGGAGTCTTTTTCTACATGCCATTTTATATTTCTGGCTTTCAGACCATGTGAATATATCATTTAGTCATAAAGATTAAGTTTAAAAAGATAATTCTAGGATAACTAGCAAATTATGGGAAGTCTGGATAGTTGGAGTAAAGAATTCTAAGTTCCTCCTATTGTTCAAGAGAAGACTTACAGTACTGATTAGCTCAAGACTTCATTAAGTATTCATCATAAAATTTCAATGGTAACCACAAAAGAATAAAATCAAAATGAATAATTTCTAAATCAATAGAGAATGGATACATGGGGAAAAATGAAAAAGAAATCCCAATTGGAAAAGATCTGAAATGAGGCAAAGGGGGGGGGGAAGACACACAGAGAGAGAGAGAGAGAGAGAGAGAGAGAGAGAGAGAGAGAGAATATAGAGGGAATGAGGGGAAAAGAAGACCGGAAGCACAAAGCAAGATGATAGCACACAGGCCAAATATATCATAATTACAATAAAATTAATGAGCTAAAAGTGCCATTTAGGACAAAACAAAATCCAATAATACACTGCCAATAATAGGGCACACCTAAAGGATAGGCCACAGACAGGTTGAAAACCCAAAGATAGAAAAGACTTACTCAGACAAATACTACAAAAGAAAGCTGAAGCAGTTATATTAATACCAGAGAAAATGGATTTTAAGACAAACCACTACTAGTGAGAAAGCAGTTCATGACACAATTTTAAAAATATACCAAGGAGTTATTATAATCACACACACAAAAAGTCAGGAAAAGTAAAGAGGACTGGAGAAGACAGTTGTTGGTCACATAATAGAACCCTGGACCTAAAAATTAGGGAATATACATTCTTTATAAGCACATGTGGAGTATTATAAAAACTAAATACTCATTAGTCCATAAAACAAGTCTCAGCAAATTTCAAAGTACTGCCGTAATATGGTAACAATCTCTGACTACAACACAATTAAATTAGATGTTAGTAACAAAGATATAAAGAAAAACTTCATGTATTTGGAAATTAAAAAAAAACATTTCTAAAAATGATGTCAATTCTCCCCCAATTGATGTACAATTTTAATGCAATTCCTACTAAAATCCCAGCAAGGTTTTATGTAGAATAGACAAAATTATTCTAAAAGTTATATGAAAAAGCAAAGGTATTAGAATAACCAAAATAATTTTGAAGAAAGAATAATGAGGGAGGAGCAATGTACCCAATTTCAACACTTTTTATAAAGGTATACTGATCATGACTGTGTGGGACCTGTGTACAGACACATAGATCAATGGAACAGGATTGAGAACTCAGAAACATACTGGCACAAAAATGCCCAACTGATTTTTGACAAAAATGCAAGAGCCATTCAATGGAGGAAAGGGAACCTTTTCAAAAAATTGTGCTGGAATAATTGGGCATCCACAGGCAAAAAAACCTATGAACCTGGACATAACTCTCATCTTTTATATAAAAATTAACTTAAAATAGATCACAGACTTAAAGGTAAAGCATAAAAGTTAACTTTTAGAAAAAAAATAGGAAGTATTCACGATCTAGCACTAGGCAAAGATTTCTTAGACTCAATACCAAAAGCATGATCCATAAAAGAAAAATTTGAAAAATAGGAATCTATTGAAATAAAGAACTTTTCTTCTGCCCAAAACTCTGCTGACCAGATGAAAAGAACGACTACAAACTGAAGGAAATATTTGCAAATCACATATTCAACAAAGGACCATTCTCTAGAATATATAGAGAACTCTCAAAACTTAACAGTAAAAAACAAACACATAATCCAGTTAGAAAATAATGCAAGATATCAACAGACTTTTTGCTGAGGAGGATATATAGATGGCAAATGAGTACATATAATGACATTAATATCATTAGCCATTAGGGAAATTCAAATTAAAACCCCAACAAAATATTAACACATACCTATCATAATGGGTAAAATAAAACATTTGACACTAAAGATGCAGAAAAACTGGGCTATTCATATTTTGCTGGTAGGAATGTAAAATAGTGCAGTCATTCTGGAAAACAGATTGTAGTTTCTAAAAAAAAAACAAAAGCCACTAAACCTGAGGATATCAAATGATTCAACAACAGGGCATCTGTCCCAGAAAAATAAAGACTTATGTTCATACAATAACCTATACACAAATATTTACGGTAGTTCTTATCCATAAAAGACTTGGACTCGAAACAACTGAGAAATTTTTCAATGAGTGAATGGTTAACCTATGGTACATCTCTATTACTTAGCAATAATAATAAACATATTGATAAAGCAACAATCAGATGAATCTCTGGAAATGTATGCTGAGTGAAATAAAGCCAATCTCAAACGGTTCTATAATGTATGGTTCCATTTACATAACATTCTCAAGATAATAAAATTATAGAAACAAAGAACAGACTAGTAGTTGTCAGACCTTAAGAGGGTTATGGGAAGAAATGAAGTGCCATCTTGGAAGCAGGGAGTGGGCCCTCACTAGACATCAGACCTGCTTGTGCATTGATGTTGACTGCCTAGCTTCCATAACTATGAGAAAATACATTTCCATTCGTTACAAGTTACTCAGTTCAGTTCTTTCATTATAGCAACAGAAATGGAGTAAGACAGTGAGTTCTACAAACTTTTCAAGAAATGGTTGATTCCAATATTGTATAAACTCTTCCAGAAAAGAGAAAAAGAAGTAATATTCCTAATTCATTCTGAGATCAATAAAATTTCCTCAAAGAAATTATAATCAATCTCACCTGAGAATCTATATGCAAAAATATTAAAATATTAGCAAACCAAATCAGTGATGTATAAAAAGAAGTCATGATGAAATCAGGTTAATCCCAGGGATACAAGAATGGTTCAATATTAAAGAACCAATTCCTCATATTAGTAGATTGAAGGAGCAGTTGATATAGGAAAAAACAAACTCAGTATCTCTATACTCTCACAACACAAAACACTTCTGTGACCCCTAACATATTGGGTTTTGTATTAGTCCATTTTTCATTACTATAAGGAAACACTTGAGGGTGGGTAACTTTAAAAAGAAAATAAATTTATTTTGGCTCATAGTTCTGGAGGTTCAAGACCATAGTGCTGGCATTGGCTTGAAAGCTGCTGTTTCTTTCCTTTATTCTATTTATTTTTGTGGATTTTTAAAAATTCTTTTCTAACATCTTAGTGAAGTTCGGGGAAGGAGTGGGATACCTGCATTTTTCTCAACCACACATTTTGACTATCTACCATTAAGCTTACCCAGAAATGTCCCAATCACTGTAGACTCCTCTTTCTACAGGGTAGAAATGAGATCATGAATTGAGTTTGTTTGTTTGTTTGTTTTGAGAAAGAGTCTTGCTGAACAGCCCAGGCTGTCTTGGAACAACTTGCTATGTAGACCAGGCTGGCCTTGAATTCAAGTGGATCCTCCTGCCTCAGTCTCCTGAGTGGTGGGATTACAGGCGTGCACCACCACGTCTGGCTATAAATTGAGTTTAAATCTGCCATCATTTCATTGTTTTTTATTTGTTCCACCTTTACTATATATCTTTTTCTTTCCTTGTCGTCATTGTCGTTGTCTTCCTCCCCCTCCCCTCCCCCTCCCCTCCCCCTCTCCCTCCTTCTCCTTCTCCTTCTCCTTCTCCTTCTTTTTCTTCTTCTTCTTCTTGGTCTATGTCTTTTGGTTTTTGTTTCTTAATGATTCTTTTTTCCTTCTATACAAGTTTGTGGGTTATAGCCTCATTTTTAAATTCTGTTCATGATTAGTCTAAAAATTACAACAGGTATTGCTTTTCTTTTTTTCAGTACTAAGGGGTTGAACACAGGGTCCATGCATGCTAAGCAAGTGCTCCACCACTGAGCTGCACCCATATCCCCTTTTTAACTTTTTATCTAGAGGTAGGATCTCGTTAAATTATGTAAGCTGCCTCTGGCCTTGAAATCATGGTCCTCCTGCCTCAACCTCCTGAGTTGCTGGGATTACAGGCATGTGCCACAGTGCCCAGCTGCAACTGATACTCTTTTATCAACTTCATAGTGGTAAAATGTATGTAAAAATCTTACTAAAGTTATTCTGTAGTTTGATGAGTTTTGACAGGGTATGTAGTTTCTCCACCATAGTTATCAATTTACAAAATGTTTCCATTATCCCCAAAAGGCCCCTCAAGCCCCTTTAGTTGTGATGCTCCTCCCTACCTCTAGGCAACCACTGATTTAGATCCACTTCATGTCAGTATAGATTAGTTTGCATTTTAAATTTGTTCATATAAATGGAAACATACATTTTGTTGCAATATATAACCTTGACTAATCAAAAGCTGATATTAATCCTTTAATGTTACCCTTTTCTCAGACATTGCAAGGACCTTAAAACACTTTAATTCTGGAATTCTCTAATATCTTCTAATCAATCCACTGCTTCTCAATTGTAAAACAAATTACCTAAGAAAATCGTGTTAAAATGTATGTTCTGCTTTGGTAGTTGCTATTATTTTTGTGTAGTTTCTTTCTTCTTAGTAAAATTATACCATGAAGATGGCTACTTAGAGGGTTGGTTCTTTTGCTAAAATATGGAAGTTATAGTTTATAGTGTCCTAGCTTCATTCACAGTTAAGAGCTTAGGATTAATAGAAATGCTAATTAACAGTTGAAATAAGACATTAAAATCAGGTTGAATGATTTATACTTGCCACATGCTATTTGCTTTCAAGCTTGCAGTTTAGCATCCCACTGAGTATATGCTAAGAAGTTCTAGCTAGATTCAAATCTAAAGAGGATAATGCAAGCCATAATAGATGGATAATTTAAACCATACTGTACCATGTTCTCTTGGATCATAGAGAAAGGAACTATTTAAGTCATTTTTCTGTTCCAAAAATCGTCAGGGACTACAACCCTTTCAGGTCTATTTCCCTGCCCAACATTCTTCATGCTCTGAGTTTATTTCACCTCTCCAGCCTTCTTTTTGACAGCTCCAATTTTTGTATCAGACAGGGTGGCCCATTGTTTCTGGAACCAATTTTACGGTGTTCCACCTGGTAAAAGACAGCTGGCTTCCTGGGTGAGGTGGTGAATGCCTGTAATCCCAGCAAGGGAGGGGGATAGCAAGTTCAAGGCCAGAGGCAGCCTGTGTAATTTAGTGAGATCCTGTACCAAGATAAAAAATAAAAAAGGAGCTGGGGGTGCAGCTCGGTGGTAGAGCACTAGCCAAGTAAGCATGAGGCCATGGGTTTAGCCCTCAGTATGCCAAAAAAGAAAAATGAATAATAATAATAATAATAATAAAACCCAGTTGGCTCAAAATGGAATCCCTCTTGCTAAGGTTTCAGATCACCAAACTACCTAAGTTGTTTACTGGTAAGATGTGACCTTTGGAGAAATCAGATAATAGCCAGATCCAATTAAGCCAACCAGATTTCATTTACACTGCAATAAGGAGAATAATTTTGAAACAACAAATCCACTATTTGTTCATTGTTTTGCAGTGCCAGGGATCAACTCAGGGCTTTGTGCAGGCTAGGAAAGTGCTTTACCCACTGAACTATACTTAGCCCTTCTTCACCTTTTCTTCTGCCTATGAAACCCATCCACTCTGGCTCATTGGCACTCCTTTCTGTTTTACAGACTGGGTGCTAGCTGGCTCATGAATCACTAACAAAAGCCAATTAGATCTTTGAAACTCAAGTTGTTGAAATTTTGTTTTCTGACACACATTTCTCTTTGCTCTTGCTGGTGGTTCAGCTGGACTATGCTCCCTCAGCCATCTTTCTGGCTGACACTCTACCCAGGCTTTAGGATGGAGTTCAGATGGCACTTTCTTCACAGAGCCTTCCCTCTTCTTCAGATGAGGCCATTATCTCCTCCACTGTGCCACTTTGCTTCCATCTCTCTTGAGACTCATATTCCCTGGAATGTTCCAGTTATTAATATAATTGCTTTATTCTTATGATAGATTGTAAGTACTTTCAAGTGTGAAAGCATACTCTTTTCATCTTTGTGGACTTTGTTGTTAGGTGCCATAGATAGAAGCTGGTCAGCTGTTCACAAATAATTATTGAAAGGATATGTATTTTAATGTAAGCAAAATAGGCTCTAGAGAAGCTGGGCACAGTGGTGCACACCTGTAGTCCCAGTTACTTGGGAGGCAGAGGCAGAAGGATCCCAAGTTCGAGGCCAGAGACAGCCTATGTAACTTGGTGAGAAATTTTCTTAAAATAAAAATTTTAAAATGGGCTGGGGATGCAGCTCAGTGGTGGAGCACTTGCAAAATATGTGCAAGGCCATGGGTTCAGCCTTCTCAGTTCCATCAAAAAAAAAAAAAAAGTGGCAAAGGATTGATTGCTCCTCAAGACTTCTGCTGGGGCTGCCTCTGGCCTTGAACTTGTGATCCTCCTGTCTCAAGTCTCTCAAATCCCTGGGATTACAGGTGTGTACCACCATACTTGGCCTCCTTTGCCACTTCTTAATTGGCAAGGATTGTACCAGTATTGTAAAAATCTTCTCAAGCCAGAAATTACATTCATCTTCGATCTTCAATCATTATATTGTTGATTTGTCTTCTGATTGGACTCTTCTCTCCTTACTTTTTCTCTACCACCTCTTCCATCATTCTGGTTAATGCCTCTTTATTTTCATAATGTCTGATTACCTATAGTAAATTCTTCCTGGTTTACCTGCTTTTTTGGCTCTATCCTATGTGCAAGGGGGAATAACAATATTTTCTATATTTAATAAGCCTGCAGATGTAGCCCTGCGGCATCCGATCCCATCAGATCTTGGAAGCTAAGCAGAGTTGGGCCTGGTTAGTACTTGGATGGGAGACCACCTGGGAACACCAGGTGCTGTAGGCTTGGGAGACAGACCCAGCAACCCACACCCAAAAATCAATCTGCCATTGAAAACCCTATGAACAACAAAGAAGCACTGACAATAGTGTTTCCCCTGTTGTATGTAGGGTCGCTATGAGTCGGATACCGACTCGATGGCACCTAACAACAACAACAGCAACATATTTAATAAGTTGATAAATGAAATGTAATGTGCATACTGGAATTATTTTGTACACGGACCTACAGTATCTGTGGAGAATCACCTCCTGCCCATGTCTTCTGGTTCTAGTAGCAGACACGTTATCAGACCTTGTCAGAGTAGCATGTATCTCTGACCACAGGTATTGGGTCAGCATGGTTGAGAAACTATAAGAGACAGTGTCCCAATGGTATGAGTCCCTTGACTTCGCCTAAAGCTAGATGCACCCTTGAACTTTCTAGTTATGAGAGTCCACTGATTTCCTTTATTAAACTAGTTTGAGGTGGTTTCCTAAACAAAGATTTTTTTGATGAGTATGTAAAGTACTAAGCATGGTGTCTTCCACTTAAGTGTTGGATGTTATTTGTTGTTATCCCTATTCCCTTGCCATACCTCCTACCCAATTCAACCTTTTCTTCCTTAACATATGCCCAAACAGACCAAACAGGATAGTTTCCTTATTATTCCCTTTCCCTGGCCTGCCCTATCACCAACCTAATAATGTCATCCCATACTGTTCACCAATTCATTGTTCAGAACCTAGCTAAAGCAGCTTCTCACCCTTCAAGAAGCCTTTGTACACTGTGGCTCCACACCCTTCACAGCCTTATCTGATTTCTCCTTCATGTGTTTTCCAGTTATTTCTGGCTTATTTCTTGATTGCACACTACTCAAGGCAAGGAAAAAATATCCTGTCTTTACATATGATCACTTGGCATTTCTAGGTTCAGATTTTTTCACTATTTAAAAAGAAAAGCTTGTAAAGTATTGGGTGCATTTGTTATTGTTGGTTAGGTGCCTTCCAGTCGGTATCCGACTCATAGTGACCCTTATAGGGTTTTCAATGGCTGAGTGCTTCAGGATTGCCTTGGGAGTGGATTGCCAGGCCCTTCTCCCATTTTTGCGGTGCTGGGAATTGAACTCGGGACCTCAGGGACTGCAGCACAGCACTCTACCAACTGAGCTAAATCCCAGCCCTTGTTATTGTTAGGTGCCATCAAGTCAAGTCTGATTTACAGCAACCCTCATAGGGTTTTCAATGGCTGATTGTTTCGGAATTGCTTTGGGAGCAGAATGCCACATCCTTTTCCCATTTTTTGTGGTGCTAGGGTATAAACCCGGGTCCTTAAGAGAGTACAGAGCAGTGCTCTACCAAATGAGCTAAAACCCAGCCCACGATGGATACAGTTGTTGTTGTTAGGTGCCATAGAGTCGTGTCCGACTCCTAGAGACCCTCATAGGGTTTTCAGTGGCAGATTGTTTTGGGATTGCCTTAGGGAGTGGATTGCCAGGCCCTTCTCCCATTTTTGCGGTGCTGGGAATTGAACTGGGGACCTCAGAGACTGCAGCGCAGTGCTCTATCAACTGAGCTAAATCCCAGCCTGATGGATACAGTAGTGGTCAATAAACATTTGTTTTAGGAATAAAGGAATGGAGTTCAATTGACAGGGTGTTGTATTCTATTTAAGACTTACTGTATATACATGTAATCCCAGCCCTGGGGGTGTTGGAGGCAGGGGGGGAGGAGGATAACAAGCTCAAGGCCAGCCTCAGCTAGATTCCAGGCCAAGCTGGGCTACATAGTGACAACTTGTCTTAAAAAGATAAAACACAAACAAAAAAGACTTATTGTTAATCTAATTAAAATTTTCCTTTTTCTAAGCACACTTTATATCCTTAAATCATTTGCATTACAGTATAAAAATATGATACAACCTCAGATATTCCTCTCAACTATGGTTTCAGAATTCTGGTTTCAGAATTAGTCAAGTGTCTAGCCGGGCGTGGTGGTGCACGCCTGTAATCCCAGCGGCTCCGGAGGCAGAGGCAGGAGGATCGCAAGTTCAAGACCAGAGGCAGTCTGCGTAATTTAGTGAGACCTGTCTCAAAAAGTCAAAAAAATGGGCTGTGGGAGCAGCTCAGTGGTCCAGCACTTGCAAAGCATACAAGTGCGACGCCCTGTGTTCAACCCCAGTACCAGAAAAAAAAAAAAAAAAAAAAGAATCAAGTGTCTAAGGAAGGAATAGCTTATTAAAAACAAGTTAACAATCAGTAAAGGCCCATTTTTTCTTATCATACATATTTTATTAATCCAGTTAATATAGCATCTGATTCTTCAGAGAGTTCCTGCCTCTGTACACCAATGATAAAAGTGAAGCATTAACAAAAATACCCTGAGATACTTAAAAAAAAATTGTGTGAAGAACAGAGATTTTTTGTATTTGCATTTCTTTCTTTGGTTCTAAATGATAAAACATTCTCTTATTGAAACAAGTATTTGGAATCAAACATACCTGCCCTTGTTTGTTGAACTTAATTGCTCTATGGTTTAATGGAAAGGCTAGGGACTGATGAATTTAAACTCTTTAAAACAGCTAAAGATTAAAGGGAATTAAATTTAGTGCTGCTAGGATTTTTGACATATGATCCAAATTTGTTTTTAATGACATAATTGCTGCATGTTACAGTTAAGATTACATCATATACTGAACTTGTTATGTATGCAGTTATACTAATAGAAACCAATTCCATATGTGGAAAATGAGGACAACTGTAATGTTATCATTAAAAAAGTGGAGGTTGAAAATGGAAGAGAAACACTTAGGTTGAATAAGACACTTAATATGAAAGTGTTGAATAGAAAAACCTGGGAATTACATGTGTAATGTTGATGGCATTTTCAAGAGTATTTAAATCATTATTTTACTAACAAGTGGAAACCATGGCATTTTCTCAAGGTATTTATTGATTCATTTTAGTGGAAAAAGACAGCTCCCGATCACACTAATGGGAGTTGTGCTAAATAAGTTTTGAGAACACGTTCAAGAAATAAGTCACTAGTCATTTATGTAAGTGGTTATATATTTTAAAAGAACAAGGAGTAAAATTCAGTGTTCTTGTTTCTGTTTGTCTTTTTTTTTTTTTTTTTAACTAAAAGTAATTGCAATGTTCTCTTGTCTCTGGGGCTTTCCTTTCCACAATTAATCATCTTTTCTTCCACATCTTCCCTCCAAATGATTATTCCCCCTAGCTTTAGAGCACTTGACAGTAATTCATACTATTTCATCTACACCCCTTTCAAAACATTGCTCTGGCCCTGCTTAGCTCCACAAGCCACTCTTTCTTTCTTCTAAAAAATTGGTTAGCAAAAGTATTTTGCACTAAGCTCTGCCAGAAGATGCTACCACCTACTTAGAAAACCCTTTCGTTAATGCTTCCGTGGTTTAATCCTTTTGAATTTAAAATTGTTGTTGTTAGGTGCCAAGGAGTCCTTTCTGACTCATAGCAACCCTCACAGGCTTTTCAATGGCTGATTGTTTTGCGAGTGGGTTGTCACATCCTTCTTGTTTTTGCCGTGCTGGGGATTGAACCCAAGGCCTCAGACACTGCACAGTGGCACTCTACCCACTGAACTAATATTTAAATTCCCTTAGGATACTGAACACCTGCCCTTCAAATGTGGCAGTACATTCAGTTTAAACATTTTGAAGACTTAGATCCTAAGGCTTTATCCTTTATTCTTTCAACTCTAGAACCCATGTCCTGGATCATCAGAACCAGGCAAAGAATTGTAAAAGTCTCACCAGCTACATCACCAGCTCCAGCGGAGGAAACACTTTCAAAATATGTCATTCATCTTCACATTTGATGGCAGCATATCCATATATCCTTTATAAACATCATTAAATATTGGTGCCTAAGACTTCAGTCATGTGAGGTAAGCTTTCCAATTTATAGATAAAAAGGGAACCCAAGGAGCCTTTTGCCTTTATATACTTTTCCTCAAAACAAAGCTAATTTGATTACATCTGTAAGTCTGAAGTTGCCGTTTGTCAAGCATCTTTCAAGACAGCCGCCTAGTGCATTACATTAACCTACTCCTGGCTAAATAGGATTTAAGGCGAGAGTGCTTCCCTCGCTGTGACACACGGCCACCAGACGTCCTTAAGCACTGTGAAAGTTTTATGTTTACTCTTTTTTTAATACGGCGGGGAAAGGGGACGCACAAGGAAAGGTCAGAGCTGGGTTCTAGGAGGGACGCCTGGTGTGGGACCTGGGGTCACCCGCGCGCCGCAGATGCGGGTCTTCCCGGCCGCCTCATGGAGGTGTGGACATCGCTAGATCTTTGTCCTGGGGCCCGGCGGGGTGACGGCGCACCTGCCTGGACCTCCGCACTGCCGGGCTGAACCCCTGTGGCCCCGTTGGTGAGGGGCTGTGTACCCGGACCCTGGCGGCCTCCCCCAGGGATATGGAGGGCCGCTGCTCTGAGAGCCGGGACCCCTGCCTTCCCCAAAGGCACGCGACGCCCGCCGGCCGCCGTGCAGGCAGAGCCGGGAGGACCCGGGGCCGCCGACCCGCTTTCTGCTGGCGCCCCCGCCGCGCCCGCACCGCCACCGTGAGGCCGAGCCGGGGACGGTGCCCTGCGGCGGCGGCGGCGGCGGCGCCGCGACTCCGCGCCGCGCGCGGGAGGGGGTTCCCTCCGTTCCCCTCGCGCTCGCGCTCCGCTCGGCCCGCGGCGCCGGCAGGGAGCGCGGGAAGGCGGAGGTGGCGGGGGAGGCCGAGGGGCGGGCCCTGCCTGGGGGCTGATCCCTCCTCCCCTCGGCCGGCTCCGTGGCGGCGGCGGCGGCGGCGGCTCCAGTCCCCCTCCTCCCCCGGGAGCGGCGCGGCGCGGCGGCCGGCCGGGGCCCAGCGTGGGCCGGGAGGGCACGGCGGAGGCAAGCGCGGGAGAAGGCCGCGCCCCGCGGTTCCGCTGCTCCGCGTCCCGGGCCACGAAGGCCTGCTCGGTGGCCGGCCCGCGCGCGCCCAGGGGCCCGAACGGCGGGGCCCGGCCGACGGCTGAGGTAATGGGGGCGGCGGCGGGGCCGGGCGGAGCGGGGGCGGGGGCGGCAGGGCGTGCGGGGCCCGGCACTGCGCGGGGCCGCCGGGGCGAGGGGTGGCTCCCTCCGCGGGGCGGGGGCGGCGCGGGGCTCTCCGCGGAGCCACGGCGGCGGCAGGGGAGGAGAAGGCGGGCGAGGGGCAGCTGGAAAGCGAGGACCCCCTCCCGAACCCGCCATCTTGTCTCCCCCTGGTCCTGGAAGCCTCGGCGCCAAGCCCCGCCCCCACCGCGCTCTCCGATTGGCTGGGACGAGGGAGAGTTCCGCCTCTTGTGTCTGGCTCAGACCCCCCGGGTCCCCCTGAAGAGCAGGTCGGGCGGCCAATGGGCGCTCGCCTCTGTGCCGCTCGCTCGCTGGCGCTCGCTTTCTGTGTGAGGGTCGGGCTCCGGGTCAGTCGGTCTGTGGCGCTTTCGCCAGCTCGCCCGTGAGGAGGAGACGTTATTTTCCTTCTCTCTCCTTCTTCAGGGGTCAGGATTCTTCGGGAAGAGGTGCCCCTTTAAAGGGGCAGCAGCCTCGTTGGGTCACTCCTTGTCTTTCGGGCATCCAGTGGGGTGCGCAGGGGGTTCCGTCTAATTGTAGAAGCTCGGGGGTCCGAGGGGGTGGGCGACGGGGGCCCAGCGATGCTGCGGGCGTCGCCGGGGGTTTGGGCGGTGTGGCAGCGGTGCGTGAGTGGGAGAGCCGTGTGGGTGGAGAAACTCCCGCCAAAAGCTCGACTGTCAGCTCCTTGTGGGCAAAGCGCGTGCGGCTTCCTCAGCGGTGGGGCGCGGAGGGCGCTGCGGGCGCTGGCAGTTGACTGAACGACTCTGAGCTGCTGTAGAGGCGGCAGCTGGGAGGTCCTCGCGGAGGGCGCGGGCTGCGCGAGCCCTTCCAGGCTGACAGGGACGGAGGCGCCCCGTCTTTCCCACGGCTCCTGGCTTTAGCAGGCCGGCAGTGAGGCAGCGCTGGTGGCCCTAGCGGCCTGGGGGCCTTGGCATTCGTGGAGGGATCTGGGGTTACTGTTTCCTCACCGCCAGGCGGGTGTGCCTGCCCCACGCATGATTGTGTGCTTGTTGGTTGGCTTGTTGTAGTTACACTTTGGGATTGGAAGGCCTTTTAAATAAGTGTGTTCCTAATACCTTGTCAAGAACTGTTGAAAGGTTGGGGCAAGAGGATAGGTGCGAATTTGAGGCCTGCCTGGTCTACATAGCGAGTTCCAGGGCTGCCTGGGCTACACCCCCCAGCCCGCTCCACCCCCCAAAAAACAAAAACAAAACCTTAAGAAGTAGATTTTAAGCTGGGCATGGTGGCGCACAGCTGTAAATCCAGTACTTGGAGGCTGAGGTGGGAAGTTTGCAAGGTCAAGGCCAGCCTGGGCTACATAATGAGATCCTGTGTCAAAAAAAAAAAAAAAAAAAAAGTTGATGTATTATCCTTATTTTATTGATGGAGTATGGTGGCAAATAGAGATTAAGAGACTTTCCCTATGTCACATAGTGCCAAGATGAGAACCTACATTGCTCCAGAACCTTTTTTTGTACTAGACCATGGCATTTGTTCTGCTGTACATGGGGTTGCTATGAGTCAGACCTGTCTTGATGGCACCTAACAACAACAACATGGCATCCTCCTGGTGTTCTTACCTCTCCGTTGAGTGGATCAGAAGATCTGGGCTCAAATTGTAGCTTTACCACTTACTAGCTTCGGGCTGACACTTTTCTCAGCTTCTGTTTCTTTCTCCCTAAAATGGAGGTGATGATATCTTTTCTATCTCCCAAGGTAGTTGTGAGAAATACTAAAAGGAAAAGAGCTTTGTAGTTTGTAAAAGTGTGCTAAATTATCATCACCATCTCCACTTTATAAAGATGATAGATCCTACAGATGCAATGATGAACTCTGTTTTTCTCCTTGAAATCCTCTTTCTGTTATACCTTTCCAAATCTCTGCCCATACTGTGGAACATCATATCCTCAACAGTCTTCCTGGTTGTGACAGCCCTGGAAACTGCCTACCACAGCTCCCTATGAGTTTGTTGTAGTTTTCCCCATCTAAAGTTTGATATGGGAAAATTTAGGTCTTTCTCTTAGCTACACAGGGGTAGGCTGATGTATTTGGGGAGAGAAGGATTTCTGAGGTAACAATGCGCTGAGTGTTTTCCTCAGATACCTCCCTGATGAATTTGGCCCTCGTCCAATGAGGATCCCTGATAGGCCACTTAAAATTTCAGATATCTCTTAGAGCTGCTCCCAGAGCTTGCAGGGTTTCTGCTTAGAAATGTACTAGCCAGTTATCCTATGTGCTTCCTTTTGCAGGGAATACCCTGCATAGTGTGGTTTGAAGCCCTTAGACCACATATAATGGGCATTTCTGATGCCTTCACTCTGGGCAAGGGCAAGAGATTGGGCTTCTGGTCTTGGTAAGATGGGTTGGGAGAGGGCTTTTGACTTGTGAATTTTAACCCTCTGATGGGGCCCAGTATTTGTGCACAGGGCTTGAAAGTAGATGTAGTTGTGGTTGTCTGCCTTGGTTTTCTTTTTTCCTTTCTCTTTCCTTTCTGTTTTCCTTTCTTTCCTTTCCTCCCTTTCATCCCTTTCCTTCTTTCTTTCTTTTTCATTTGTTTTTGAGACATGGTCTTGTTATATTGCCTAGGCTGACCTTGAGCTCCTGTGCGCAAGCTGCCTCATTCTCCCAAGTAGTTGGGACTACAGGCTTGTGCCACTGTGCCCAACTTGTTTTCTTTTCTGAAGCCTTAACCACCCTCTCTTTTTCCATAGTTAGCTCTCCTAAAGCCTTATGTTGTAAGAATCTGTTTGCTTTTCTGCCCCTTCAGTTGGACCTCTATCCTAGAGGACAGAGATCATGAGTGTTTAATTTCTCCTTTCATTCACCTTGTTGTTGTTTGGTGCCATTGAGTTGGGTCTGACTCATAATGATGGTTACCTGTTCTTGCAGTGCTGGGATGGAACAGTGCTTTCTTAGGAGCTAGGCATTCTTCAGACACTAGGGATACAACGGTGAGGAAGATAGGCAAAAATTCCCCCATCTTTGTGGAGTTTACATTCTACCAGAAGGAAGCAAACAATAAATATAATAAATAGGTAAATTGTATAGCATGGTGGAAGACGGTGAGTGTTACAGAGAAAAAGTAGGAGGAAAGGTCTATTGCTGGTGGAGGAGAGGGATTTGTAATTTTAGATAGAGTAATCAGAGAGTTTCACTGAGAAGCGATGTTTGTGGAAAGACTTGAAGAGAGTGAAGCTTTGTGGGTGCTTGAGAGGCATGTTCAGACAGAAGGAACAAGCATTCCTGTCAGTGGCCACTTGATCAGATGGAAGGAGGAATGGATGCATGCATGAACATCTAGCTAATCATCTCCTGGCTTTCTCTCCTTAGGCTTGTCTCCTTGGTTCCCAGGTGCCATGAGGAAGCCTCGCCGAAAGTCACGGCAGAATGCCGATTGCCGGCGTTCCCCATCCCCTTATAGTCTCAAGTGCTCACCCACCCGGGAGACCCTGACGTACGCCCAGGCCCAGCGGATTGTCGAGGTGGACATTGATGGACGCCTACATCGTATCAGTATCTATGACCCACTCAAGATCATCACTGAGGATGAGCTAACTGCTCAAGATATCACTGAATGCAATAGCAACAAGGAAAATAGTGAACAGCCTCTGTTCCCTGGGAAGTCCAAGAAACCCTCATCCAAAGGCAAAAAGAAAGAGTCCTGCTCTAAGCATGCATCTGGTGCCTCCTTCCACCTCCCACAGCCCAGCTTCCGTGTGGTGGATCCAGGCAGCCAACCTGAAGCGCCCCCGTTGCCCTCCGCCTATTACCGTTACATTGAGAAGCCGCCTGAAGACCTGGATGCAGAAGTGGAGTATGACATGGATGAGGAGGACCTTGCCTGGCTGGACATGGTAAACGAGAAGCGGCGAGTAGATGGGTATAGCTTGGTGTCAGCAGATACTTTTGAGCTGCTGGTGGACCGTCTTGAAAAGGAGTCATACTTGGAGAGTCGCAGCAGTGGGGCCCAGCAGTCACTCATTGATGAAGATGCCTTCTGCTGTGTGTGCCTGGATGACGAGTGCCACAACAGCAATGTTATTCTCTTCTGTGACATCTGCAACCTGGCTGTACACCAGGAGTGCTATGGTGTTCCTTACATCCCTGAGGGCCAGTGGCTATGCCGCTGCTGCCTACAGTCTCCTTCTCGGCCTGTGGATTGTGTGCTCTGCCCTAATAAGGGTGGTGCCTTCAAACAAACCAGTGATGGGCACTGGGCCCATGTAGTGTGTGCCATCTGGATCCCTGAAGTCTGCTTTGCTAACACCGTATTCCTGGAGCCTATTGAAGGGATTGACAACATCCCACCTGCCCGCTGGAAACTGACCTGCTATATCTGCAAGCAGAAGGGCCTGGGTGCAGCCATCCAGTGCCACAAAGTGAACTGCTACACAGCATTCCATGTGACATGTGCACAGCGGGCTGGGCTCTTCATGAAGATTGAGCCTATGCGAGAAACCAGCCTCAATGGCACCATCTTCACAGTGCGCAAGACCGCCTACTGTGAGGCCCACTCACCGCCAGGTGCTGCCACTGCCAGAAGGAAGGGTGACTCCCCCAGAAGCCTCAGTGATGCTGGGGATGAGGATGGGCTGAAGGAGGGCGGTGGAGAGGAGGATGAAGAGGAAGAAGTGGGGGAGGAGGAGCAGGAAGGCCAGGGTGGGGTAGGCAGCCCACTCAAGGGAGTACCCAAGAAGAACAGGATGAGTTTGAAGCAAAAGATCAAGAAGGAGCCAGAGGAAGCAGGCCGAGACACTCCCTCTACTGTCCCCATGGTCACTGTCCCACAGATACCCTCTTACAGGTGAGCCTGCCCATGGGGCCTCTTTAGGCACTTATGGTTTCCTCTTGGTTTGGGCCAGGCCTTTCTCAAATGTGGTTGATAGTTGTCTGATCTCCTCTGTGCCCCCAAATTTAACCTTCTCCTTTGGAGCCTGGGCTCACCTGGCGTTTGGCACAGGGGACAGGATGAAACAAAATACTTAAGTTGTATAAAAACTCAGGTGACGGTGTACCTCAGACAGTTTTTCAACAGGGGCACTAAGTGGCATTTTGGACAGGATAATTCTCCATTGTTAGAATTGTCCCATACATTCTAGATGTTTAGCATCCCTGGTCTTTGTAAATGCTTTGTAAATGCCTCACATTGCCTGATCTTTGGGACAACCTCAGACCTTCCCACATAGGTTTCCCACACAGTGGAATAGAACTATTCTTAATGGAGAACCACTGTGTCAAAGAATTGATACACCTGCTCTCCAACAAGTGCTATCCTGCCTCTGATGGGGACTTTGAGGGTGGGTGGTGTGGAGAGAACATTTTATTCCTCCCCTTGAGAAGGTTTAGATTGAGGAGAAATTTCATCTTTGTAACTAAGCCACCTGGGCCCCTACTGAATCTGTAGAGAGATCATTGTACCTGTGGTAGCTGGGACTGTTGGAGGGATGGGAGCTTGGCAGGGAAGTAAGAGGTGGAAGATTTTCCAGCAGAAGCACATCTCAAGGGTGAGACATTAAAAAGTGCGCAGTGGTAAAGCAGGAAGGAGTCTTGCTGATTGTTTATCTAATGTAGTCCTTGCACCTTCTCCCACATCCCCAGATGAAGAAACCGCAGCCACAGGAGGTAAAGTTGTTCACGCCTTTATTCCTTCAATGAGATATTTATTAAGCACTTACTACATGCCACATCCTGTTCTAAGGGATGGGACCAGGTGGAAAGCAATAGATTCTGAACTATGAGAAGATACTCATGACACCTCTAGGCTGTGTTCATGCTGTTTGTCTCTTGTTGAGAAGGTTAGGGATAAAGGAGTACTGGGAGGTAGTGGGGAATGAGCTGCATGCGGGGAACAGGCAGCCAGTTTTGCCAGGCTGGCAAGAAGACGTGGGAATGAGATCAGGATTGGGTGGCTCTTGTTGCGAGTCATGACTCAAGTTAAAATTTTAATGATTCTGTGTCTTCTAGATACAGAGCTGTTGTATACTACCTCTTTCCTGAGGTAGGTGGGTCTATGCTTAGTTCCCATCTATAGGGTGTCTCTGCCCTGGGGTTAGACTCTAGTTGTCATGTTTGTTCTTCTAGATGCCTCTCCCAGGAGCCAGCTGTGCTAACTAAGAACCACACAACTTCTATCACTTATTATTTATATGACCTCTAAGCTTTGGTTTATTTATTTGTACATGAACTCACCACATAGAATTTTGAGAAATAAATGAGATAATATAAGTAAAGCACTTAGCACAGTGCCTGGCAAATAGTAAGTGCTCAATAAATGGTGGCTGCTGCTGCTGCTATGTTATAATTATTCTTTTCCTACCCGCCAAATGCTTTTGGGATCCTCCATGGCCAAGAGGTTATAGAGGGAGGGGGCTGCCTGCAGGTGGAAAGGTGTGCTTGGCATGGGTGTTGATGGGGATCTGTCCTTTGGGGAAAGGCCTAGGCCTTGATTTTTGTAAGCTTGGCTTTGGGGAAGGAATGTCTGACTGTGGAGATGAGGGGGGCCTAAGTGAGCAAAGTCCTGTCCAACGTGCCCATCCTTTTTAGGTTACGCCTTCTTGATTAGCCACACTTAGCATCCTTTCCATGGAGTAGGGTGAAGAGATAAAGCAGAGGAAACACCACAGGAGCATTGAGACCTTATTTACCCTGTGGATAACCAATTTGGGGATTCCCCATAGTGTAGCAGAGAGATCATGGATTCAGGTCCAACTCAGGCCCACCATCTTATTAGCTGCATTAATTGCTTTGACAGTGTATTCAACTTCTGTTCCTAAGCTGCTTTTCTATCTTTTGTAACATGAAAATAATGTTACTCCTCTTAAGAGTATGGGCATTAGGATAGAGATTCCTTTCCTATCCCCGCTCCACCTTTCCTCCAGGTGTTATTGATTTAAACCTTGACCTTAAGACTTCTCTTTTGAGTAGTTTGGTTGGCTAAGTTTTCAGAGCCTCCATCCATTTACAAATTTAAGTCCAGTTTTATTTTTTTCATTTGGTTTGAAATTAGACAACAGTTTTAGGATGCTGAAATTTTTAAATGAGAAATCAGAAGTTGGCTGGGTGTGGTTGGCACATACCTATAACCCCAAGTTACCCAGGAGGCTGAGGCAGGAGGATCATAAGTAACAGGCCAGCCTGGACAACTTGGTGAGGCCCTGTCTCAAAACAAAGAACTATAATAACAAAAATCCAAAGGTCAAACACCTCTAAAGGGTAGCATTCCAGCCCAGAAAGCAGTAACCTCATGAGTTTTCCTTTCAGCTTGGTTGTAGGCTGCCTCCTAGTCTGGTGAGATCCTCAGATACAGGAGGCAGGAAATACTGGCCACACTGCCCATAGCTTACTCAAATTCCTGTTCTCCTTTGCTGCCTTTATCAAGAGAAAGGTGGGGGTATTGGGGCACAGACCTGTTTCTCAGATAAAGCCTGGAATGAAAGAGTCCAAGGCCACAGGAAATAGGAGTTGTAGAAGAGGGTTTTTTTTTTTTTTTTTTTTTTTTGATCAGAGCTGCAAGACAGGAGGTAGAAAAACAAATGAGATACCTCTTGATGAATCTGAGGTACTTTACTGTCCTTTTCTAGACCTTTTCTGAGATGAGGCATTTGGCCACTTTATTCCTTCCTCCTCTGTAAGATTTAGAAATGAACCAGTCTGGATAGGACGCACAGGCTATGATCTGGGCTGCCCACTGACCCTTTCTTTCATTTCCCTGTGCCTCTACTCAAGGTTGAACAAGATCTGTAGTGGTCTTTCCTTTCAGAGGAAAACCCAATTCATGCAGCGGCTTCACAACTACTGGCTGCTGAAGCGGCAGGCACGGAATGGTGTCCCCCTCATCAGGCGCTTGCACTCCCACTTGCAGTCCCAAAGAAACGCTGAGCAGGTAGGTGCCACGGTGGTGACTGGAAGCTTGTGGAGGGAGGTGGAGAGTGAAGAAGGAAGGAAAGATGGTAGGCGTACCCCTCCCTGAGCCCTCTGCAGAACTTCTGCCTGTAGGAGGTCATCCTTTTGGGAGGTTGGTCCCAGCAGCAATCTCAGGCACTACAGAAATCTCAGACCTGACTGTAGCCCCTTCTGAATGGGAGAGGCTTGACATAGGAACACATTCTTGAGGAGAGTAGAGAGCCAGCCCAACCTCCCAGGTATATGGAGAAAACCCTCCAGATGTGGCAGAACGGAAGTAAAGTTGGGCTGAGTGAGAGCTGCAGGGAAGTAAGAGGTGGAAGATTTTCCAGCAGAGGCCACACTGTGTGAATTGGGGAAAGGTGCCCTTTGCTCAAGACACTGTACTGATACCTGGCAAAAAATGTCAGAGTAAATATACAAATTTATGATTTTACTTGTGCATATTGATGGCCATTAGCAACTAGAGTTGCTGCATGCTTAATATTTTCTGCTCCTAATTTCCCTTCCAGTTTTTACATCTTTAGTCATTTTCCCCTCTTCACCTGCTTCATTACTCTTTTATTTAAATTTCCCCACACCGTGCTCCAGAGAAACAACAAGCCTTTACGTGACTCTGGTGCCTTGTGTATTCTGTCTGCTCTCTCATTGTCTTTTGTAACTAAGCCCTGAAGTACAAGCCTGGGTGTGGTTCCCCTTGAACCTTCTAGTCCCTCTGTTCCTCTGAAGTCTCTCCTACAGCATTCCAGCAAGTTTTTCCTCTGATTCTCATCTTACCGTTGGATTGCATTTGACATTATGCATCACTGTGTCCAAGAGCTTCTCTCTCTCTGACACCATTTCCTACTTCTTCTACCCTTCTAACTGCACCTTGTGCTAATCCTACTTCTCGCTCTTTAATGGTAACATTCCTTGTGGCTCTGCAACCTGCTCATTTGTTTGGAGAACATGTCCACTGTCATAATTGAAAATAATTGTCGCAGTAGCTCCAGGTTTTTGTTTTGTTTCGATCTTTTTTTCCTGCCCCGAGTTCCTCTGGGATGTGTCTCTGTGGGTGTTGTTACTTATAACTCAGATATTAGAAACTGAATTAATTATCTTCCTTCCTCTCAGTAAACTTATTTCTCCATTTTTGTCCTGGAACCCTTCTCCCTCCTGGGCTTACATCACAAATTCCCCACCTTCAAGTTTTCACTTTTGACCATAATGGGTCACAGTTAATCATCCTTTAAGCTGTTTTAAGGGCTGTTTTAAGATCCTTCTTTCTATTCTATGCTGCTCTGCCTACCCATGCCCCTCTGCCTTAGCCTCAGCAATAGCTTTGTAGGTGGTCTCCAGCCTCTACTTTCTTTGCTTTTCTTTCTTTGTTTTCTTAGTAGTCCTGTCTAACTCACATGCCGTTTTCCATTCTATTATTCCCTGTCCAGAAAGTACCCTCCCTCTCCAGGCAGGCCAGGCCTGGGCTCTTTTGCGTGGCATCTGAGGTGTCTTGTGAGCTGGATCGTGGATTTACATGGTATTTGTGGTTCTCTAGTGTCTTTGGCTACCCTAATTTGCTCACTAAATAAATACTCACTAATTCTGCCTCTTCATTTCTGCCCCTCTGGTCCTGTCAGTTCCAGAAGAGGCCTTCCTTACTGTTTTGCCATCTGTGTCTACTACTGTGAAGCTCTGATGATTTTGCTTCCTCAAGAAAGCCTTCCCTGACCTAACCCCCACCCAGTCCACTCTCTATTTTGTATTCTCTCAGCATTTCATATTCAGTTTACGTTATCAGTTTTTAATGTCTGTATGCTAATAGGTGCTTGTGTTTCAAACCTTGGGTCTTTTCCTTCCCCCAACAACTGTAACCTATTCTAGGACAGAATTCAATTTTTTGTTGTTGTTTTACCAAAATATGTTCAAACTACTTAGTATAAGATAACAGTAAGAGCTATACTTTGTTTCCTAGCCAAGTCAAAGCTCTAGGGTGCGATTCCTTCCACCCCAGAGGTGTCTATTAGTTTTCTTCTGAAATTCATTCCAGTCCTGAGGGCCATAGGTGATCTTGGATGTCCCTAGGGGAAGAGAAAGCAGTCCCTGATCCCTCTCCAGCAGTGGTTCTAGTGTGGCAATGAAGAAACATTGTTATAAGGTTGGGAAGTGCAAGAGGAAGGCCTGGGGTGGCAATGGGGTGGAAGGGCTCTCAGTGTCACAGAGTAAGGGAAGGGGCAGGGTTCCTGTCTGCTGAAGCTCCAAGAGCCTTGAACAGGGAGAGGACTTTGGAAAGAAAGGAGGCTCTAGTTTCTCCTTCTCTTGCCTCCTGCAGCGAGAGCAGGACGAGAAGACCAATGCAGTGAAGGAAGAGCTGAAATACTGGCAGAAGCTCCGGCACGACTTGGAGCGGGCCCGGCTGCTGATTGAACTGATTCGGAAGAGAGAAAAGCTCAAGCGGGAGCAGGTAAGGAGAAGCCCCCAACCCCAGGGCTCTTATTCAGGGTTCCTTTCTCCTACCCTTTGGGTAGCATTAGGAGACCCAGGAGTACCTGCCTAGTGCCAGCTGTCTTTTTTCCTCTCTTGTCCAGCTTTGTGAGTTCCAAGGTCTGCTTACTCTGTTTTGGTTGGGATGCTACTAATGTCTTCTGTGTTTTGGAGTTCAGCTCATGGTGGCCTCAAGTATAAGCTTAATTTTATATTCTTAGGCACAGAGCTAGAGTTTCTGGTTCAGGAATTTTTAGAGGGAGGCTGACCTTGAGTATTTTGGGGAGCTTTTCAAGCTGTTCTAATGGCATTGCTGGTTGAGAACCTTTGACCTGAAGGTTTCACTTGGCCCTGATATGCTTAATGGTCTTTAAATTTTAATGACTATTATTAAAGTTTGTCATTTAAATTTAAATTTTAAACTTAAAATTTCCAACCTCCGTTCAAGGAGATTCTAAGCCCCAGATCATGGGAAATGTTGAGGTAGGTGGTATA
This sequence comes from Pedetes capensis, assembly GCA_007922755.1. NCBI lineage: Eukaryota > Metazoa > Chordata > Mammalia > Rodentia > Pedetidae > Pedetes > Pedetes capensis. The sequence goes on along the minus strand of VMDO01001650.1, from coordinate 158,559 downwards.
CCATAGGGGTTTAGGAACATGAGCTGTGGCAACAGACTGGGTTTAGCCCTGGTTCTGCTACTTAGTACCTGTGTAACATTAAGCAAATTGCTTAATCTCTTCATAACATCATTTCTTCATCTGTAATGGCCTACATCATAAGGATTAGATGACTTTGTATATAGAAAAAAAGTTTAGAAAGTGCATAGCACTTGAGAAGGACTATGAAAGTGTTAACTACTATCATTATTATAATTGTTGATACTCTTTGCCTTACTAGAATGTCTACTGTAGTGCTCTACATGTGGCAGAAAGCAAATACTATTAATTGAATGGATGGCAAGCCAACACCGTTCTCTCTGGTCCAGGAATAACAGCTGTTACTTGCATGCTTCAGAGGCCTGGGTTAAAAATGTTCCTTTCTCACTTTCTCCAAACTCTGTCACTATTCAGCTGTAACACAAGCCCTCCTCTAGCAGGCAGTAGCCTAAGTTTCTACTTGTCTTGGGCAACCTCTTGCCTTATTTAGCATAGGTGGCCATGGAGGGCACCTTAGGACCTTGTCCACATGGTGAAACAGTCAGTGCTGTCCCAGGCTTGATCCCATAGCTGAGCTGAGCTTCCTGCTTCTAGTTCAGAGAATGAGAGGAGATGGAGGGCCTGGCCCTGGGGAAGCAGGAAGGCTTATTCTGATGTCAAGAGGCAAGAACTTCTCATAGTCTGATTTGTGGCTTCCCATCCGTTTCACATTGGGGCAGCTGTAGAAAATAACATTTGAATGGCATACCACTGTAAGTATATGAAGCTGCTGCTTGAGGAGTAAGCCTGGAGTCCTGATCACCCTAGGCCAAGCCAGATTCTCTGAGTGCTAATGGTATCAGTATCTCAGGACACTCAGTGGCAAAGTCCAGTTTAAAGTACCTTCAATTTCCTCAGTGCACTTCTTGGACTAAGTCAGACCTGGGTTCAAATGCCTTCCTTCTCTGTTTTTTTTCCTAGCCAGATGACCTTAGACTAGTGACTCCACACTCACTCCAAACCTCAGGTTCTGTATTTGTAAAATGGGGGTAATAATTTCTACTTCAGTGTTACTGTGGTGATTAATTAAGTAGAGAAGCAATGTAGTGTAATAGTCAAGAGCACTCACTGTGGAACAAGACTATTTGCCCCTCATTAGCTGTGTGACATTGGATCATTTACTTAGTTTCTCTGTACCTCAGTTTCCTCTTTGTAAAATACCTCATCTGTATCTGCCTTGTATACTCATTTATATTACATAAACCTTACCTGGTACTTCGTATGGATGTGAAATATGAAAGTATTAATTATTATAATCATAATTAGTACTACTGTAATTTTTGGAATGGTGCTTGATCTGTAGGAAACATTCACCAAATGGTAGCTGTTTTAGTCTATTCTCTGCTGCTACAATAGAATATTACCGACTGAGTAACTTGTAAAGCAAAGAAGTTGATTTGGATCACAGTATTGGAGGCTGGGAAGTCCAAAGGCATGGTAGCAGAGTCTGGTGAAGGCTCTCAGGCTGCGTTCTCTCCCAGTGGAGAAGCAGAAGGGTGAGGGAGCATGTGTGGAAAAGCTTGCCTTTATAAGTAAGCCACTCCCACAAGATGTACCCCATTCTTGTGAGAACATGAGATCATGAAGGTGGAGCCTCACGCTGTAAATTCCTCCCACACTGGGAACTTAGGCTTTACCAGTGAGCTTTGGGAACACGTTTAAACTATAGCTCTGTTCTCATTATTCCCAGGCTGAGGGTTGGGTGGTGGCTCCTCATGTACTGGTCAGTTTAATATCCTGTGAAAGTTTGTTGTTCATGACAGGGCCAATCAAGTATGGAGAAAATGCTTTGGTGCCTTTTTGCAGTGGATGTTCTGATTGCTCCCTTCCAGATCAAGGTCCAGCAGGCTGCCATGGAGCTGGAGCTGATGCCATTTAATGTTCTGCTGAGAACAACCCTGGATTTGTTACAGGAGAAGGATCCTGCACACATCTTTGCTGAACCTGTCAATCTGAGTGAGGCAAGTTCCCCCAACTTCCTGAGCAGCAAACCCCTCCTGAACAAGAAGCTGAGTCTGAGTAGGCCAGGAGGGGTTCGGGCTACATGGTGTACAGAAGGAGGGCTGGGGGAGTCTGTGGCAAGGGCAAGAGACTTGCCCATGGTGAGTGTCTGCAGGAGGTCTGGGTAGGCCAGGCCCTGAGGCTCTGAGGGAGCCTGGCATGGCCAAACCAGAGAGTGGGGAGGCCAAGGGTGCCGGTGAAGGGTGCGCCTGTTTGGCTAGTAAATGGTTGTTGTAATTGTACAGGTTTTATATGTTTAGGTTCCAGATTACCTGGAATTCATATCCAAGCCAATGGATTTTTCTACTATGAGGCGGAAGCTGGAGTCCCACCTGTACCGCACGTTGGAGGAGTTTGAGGAGGACTTTAACCTTATAGTTACCAACTGCATGAAGTATAATGCTAAAGACACAATTTTCCACCGAGCAGCTGTCCGCCTACGGGACCTGGGAGGGGCCATTCTGCGGCATGCTCGGCGGCAGGCAGAGAACATCGGCTATGACCCTGAGAGGGGTACCCACCTGCCTGAATCACCCAAATTGGAAGACTTTTACCGCTTCTCCTGGGAGGATGGTGAGAGGCCTGGATGGGTAGGGAGGAGAGGGACCAGGAAGAGGCAGGACAGAGCCCAGGGAGCCAGGGATCAGGATGGCCCTGGGAGTTACAGGGTAGACTCCAGAAGCAAAGGCAGGGATAGGCACGGATTGGGGTACACCTGCTTGTGGCTGGAATAATTCCAAGGGTTAAGGTTTAACGAGAGCACTGAGCACTTCTTGAGTGGCAGAAAAGGGCAGTCCAATGTAGCTGTGTGTTTGGAAAGCTAAAGCCTTGCCAGGGGACTTCCTCTCTTGGGTCCCCTCAGGTGGCACTGGAGCATGGGGCAGGGAAGTATGATGCCGAACTGTGCATGGCTCCTTCAGAATAGTGCAGGGAGAAGACCAGAAAAATAGAATTCTTCTGAGCCCCACACTCTGTCTGTCCCTGCTCTCTGCTTCTCAGTGGCAGCAGCCGAATAGTCACTCAGGCCAAGGCATTGCCAGGCTGCCTCACGCCTGCTCCATGGAGCCCATAATCATGACTGTAACTGCTTCCTGCAGATGTTTCCCACATTCTGACCTTGTCCCTGTGGCTGCCTTCCTGGCAGCAATGTTGCAGGGCCAAGGCCCCACAGTGATGCTGCTGGAAGCCACTGACCCAGGCATTCCGGGAGCATATTTTACATCCAAAGGATTCAGTCCCTTTCTCTTCCTTTGGGCCAAGCGGGTTCTTCAGCTCCCCTCTGTCCTCCCTTCTCCCTGGCAGTGGACAACATCCTCATCCCAGAGAACCGGGCCCATTTGTCCCCAGAGGTGCAGCTGAAGGAGCTGCTGGAGAAGCTGGATCTGGTGAGTGCTATGCGGTCGAGCGGGGCCCGCACCCGCCGGGTCCGCCTGCTGCGCCGGGAGATCAATGCCCTTCGGCAGAAGCTGGCACAGCCACCTGCACCACAGCCACCGTCGGTGAACAAGACACTGTCCAGTGGGACGCTGCCAGCAGGGCCTCAGGGGGATGCAGCTGTGCTGGAGCAGGCCCTGCAGGAGGAGCCAGAGGATGATGGGGACAGAGGTGAGAGAGAGTCCAGGGCAGGCAGGTTGCTGGGACTCAGTGGGAGGAGAAGGAAGGAAAGGGTTACACTGACATCTTTTGGAAGTGTCCTTCCCCAAGTTTAGGTATGACCCTGTGGGCAAGCAAAAACCCTTTGAAGGGTTGCCCTTCCACATCATGCTCAGGCTTGATATTTAAAATATTTAACAACCAGTAGAGACTCAAATTTGTCAGAGAACATGCTATTGCACTTGGCTCCTGGGGGGCCCTGATGTGGATGTTTAGTTGCTGAATTATGAGGAGGTCCAGAGATTTTCAGGTGCTAGGACCTAGCAGTTGTTTATTAGTCAGTTAACAAGTATTAGAGCCAGTCGCAGTGGCTCATGCCTGTAATCCCAGTGACTTAGGAGATGGAAGCAGGAGGATCGCAAGTTTGAGACCAGAGGGAGCCTGCATAATTTAGCGAGACCTTGTCTCAAAATAAAAAGTAAAAAATGGGCTGGGGGTGTAGGTCAGTGCTAGAGTACCTGCAAAGTACGCATGATGTCCTGGGTTCAACCCTCTATCACCAAAAAAAAAAAAAAAAAAAAGTATTACAGTTTGGCCATATTGTACATTCCAGGTAAATTTCAGCCTACTTTCCACCACTATGTGGAGAGGCTCTCAGAGTAGGTTAGGTTTGGGTGTGGAGGGATAACAGAAGACCCAACATGTAGTCTGGGCTCTTGAGCTACCTCTTGGTTTTGGCCTCAGCTGGCCATTTCTACAAGGCAGGGGCCAGACTACAAAAGGCAGCTGGGGAAGTGATTCTCAGAAACCCAGGAGCCTTGCAAGCTCAGTTACTCCCATCCTTCAGGAGAGGCACTGAGGAGAGAATCTTCTCCTTCATACCTGCCCTTGGATTTGAACCTAAGGCTTGGGAGGGCCTGTCATCCACATAGTCCGAAAAATTGGGAGTTAGCTCCAGTAGGTAAGGGCCCAAATGGCAAAGAATGGTGCATCATACATTGGAATGGCAGTGATTGGGGACATGGCTATGAGGTCACGCTTGGCATTAAGAGGTCTTTGTATTCCTTGTGATTCTCCCTAGCTCTTTGGTGGCAGTCAGCACGCCACTTGAATCCCAGGCCTAGACTCTGGCAGGGTGGAGTCATGCCAAGTGGACCAGCTTTCACAGAGCAAATCCCCTAGACTCAGGGCCTAAAGGGTTTCTAAGCTTCACGTCCCAGAGATTCAAATAGGGAGGTCTGGGCTGTGACTCGAAAGTCTCGATTTCCTTTAAAGTTTTGAGTTGAGCAGATGTTTGGGAATCACTGATTTAACTTACTTTGTGTCCATTTTCTACATCTGTAAACTTACTCTTTCTGCCTTTTGTACTTATACTCACTTGGGTGATGTGAGAGAAAATTGGTGATAGGGGAATCCGATGAGAGTGGCAGCCCTCTGATCTGCCAGGCAGAGACTAACTATAATTACTGATTAAGCAGGTGGTCTTGTCAGGTGCAGAGTGGCATGTGCAACTCTCACTTCATTAGACTTAACTGGTAAGCTTTTGAAAAAGTACCATATCGCCAGGTGTGGGGGCATATACCTGTAATCCCAGCGGCTTGGGAAGCAGAGGCAGGAGGATCGCAAGTTCGAGACCAGAGGCAGTCTGCATAACTTAGCAAGACCCTGTCTCAAAAAGTGAAAAAATGGTCTGGGGGTGCAGCTCAGTGGTTCAGCACTTGCAAAGCATGTAAGCATGAGGCCCTGGGTTCAACCCCCAGTACTGTAAAAAAAAAAAAAGTACCCTGTCTACACAGGTTTGGTTAGAGGGTATGACCTAATGATCTAGGCATTGGGATTTTTAAGAAACTTTCTAGTTGATTTTAACACATACGCAGAGCCTGGGTTAAGAACTACTACTGTTCTACTTTTTCTTTGCCTTAGATCTGAGAGCTGAGATGTGTCTTGAGCCCTATAATAGCCTGTGCTTTGGGTCCTTGGTTAGCAGTGTCAGTATCTGACTTGTAGGAGCAGACTGTTTCTAAAATGTTCAAGCAGGTTCTCTTTTTCTCTAACAGATGACTCCAAACTGCCTCCCCCGCCAACCCTGGAGCCCACTGGGCCTGCACCTTCCTTGTCTGAGCAAGAATCCCCTCCAGATCCCCCTACTCTGAAACCCATCAGTGATAGCAAGCCTCCAAGCCGACTCCTAAAATCCCGAAAGGTGGAAGAAGATGAGCTCCTGGAAAAGTCACCTCTGCAGCTAGGGAGTGAGCCCTTGCAACGCTTGCTCAGTGACAATGGCATCAATAGACTGTCTCTCATGGCCCCCGACGCCCCTGTCGGTGCCCCTCTTAGTGGTGTGGGTCGCCGTACATCTGTCCTCTTCAAGAAGGCCAAGAATGGGGTTAAGCTACAGAGGAGCCCAGACAGGGCTCCGGAGAACGGCGAGGACCACGATATGGTGGGCTCCCCTGCTTCCCCAGCCAGCATCGAGGAGGAGCACCGTTCCCGGAAGCGGCCACGAAGCAGGAGCTGTAGTGACAGCGAAGGGGAGAGGTCCCCCCAGCAGGAGGAAGAAACAGGTAACTCTGCCTGGGACTTCTCTTGCTACTTCTCATCTGCTTTCCTCCTTTGCCTTACCAGCCAGCACCTTCCCCAGTAGGCCATCTCCCTAATGGGCTCTGTGGCCACCAGTAGTAGCATTTCGGGTCTGTAGCTCATAGTTGGGCCTAGCTTTATAAGTAGTGGTTGGGGAAATAGACTTTGAACAGGTATTTTCAGAGGGCCAGATTGTGTCTGGGGCTGTCTTTGGCCTTGAGGGGTTGTAAGGTTGTACATGATGAGGTGATTCCTACATTCACTTCATTTCATTCATCAAATATTAATATTAGGCACTAGGGAGAACAAAACCAGTGAACATAACAGACAAAAATCTCCTCTCTCATAGGGGAAATAAGAGTAAGAGCAAATGAGGGATCTGAGAAGCTTTGGGGAAAAAGTCAGCAGAGAAAGGGAGTTGGGAATGCTGGGTGGTATTAGAGAGGATGACTAGTGATGTCTTTTGAGGAGGTGACATTTGAGTGACGATCTAAAGGAGCTGAAGGCATGTGTGTCTGTGTATTTAGGGAAAGAACATTCCAAAAAAGATAGACCAGCAGGTACATAGCGCCTGAAGGTTGGAATAAGCCTGTGTGTCCAAGGAACAGTGCAACAGTGTGTGGGGGCAGGTGGTGGGAGGTCCAAGGGGAAGGTCATGGGAGCTAGATCACCAGAGTCTCCTTGCCCTGTCCAACATGAGCTGGTCACTGGGAGGAGGGCGTAATCAAATAAGTCAGAGTTGCTTCCAGCTCTGGAGGAGCTCAGAGTGCAATAGGGAAACAAGGTCAGTTCCTGGTGTGCAGAGGAGTCACAGAGCAGAACAGGGTGTAGTCGGCTGTCAGGTGACGTGGAGCACCGTCAGAGCTGGAGTGGGAAGGACTGCCCCAGAAGGTGAGGCCTGAGTGGCCCTGAGGGGCACAGTGTGGTGAACGTGGTAGTTGGGGTGAAGGGTTCAGCTCTTTGGGTATGTGGACACAAACAGGGGGACAGTCCCTGAGGGACAGGTTAGGCCTCCTGGAGCCTCAGGAGCCAGGGCCACATGGCTGAGGGGCCTCGCTCTGAAAGCCCTGCCCAGAGTGAGGGCTGCTCTTGGCTTCTGCTCACTCGTATCCCTTTGTGTAGTGGCTGAGAACCATGTGGCCAGCCTTGCTGCTCTCTGCTTTTCTCTCTTCCTGCCTAACATTCTGTTTCCCCCAGTACCTTCCCCTCCCATCTGGCCCCAATCTTCCTGGTATTAATTATAGAAGTTTGGTATATAGAGGCAAGAAGTTGAGGCCTAAGGTTGGGCATACTTGAGTTCAAATCCCAACTTTTTACTGTCAGTGTAACCTGGGGAAAATTAACTCACCTCTTTGAGCCTTTTTTCTTATTATTGATGTGGAGCTAGTGATCCTTACCTTGCAGGACTCTAAGGATTGGAAAGAGACTACATAAAACACTTGGCATACAGCCTAGATGGTAGCAGGTGTTGTCAGCCTTTCAGGTGTATCTGGCTCAGCCACACAGCACTGAGAACATTGTACTAAAAACGAAAGCCCTGGCCTTTTAGAACTAGGTCTGGACCTCAGGCCCATCAGCCAGAGGGGCCCCCTGCTTAGGCAAACTGAGAATCTGTTCCTCTTCTGCCATCGCAGCTGCCTGGCGCCCGGGAATACTTCCACACAACCTTAGTGGACCCTCATAGAAGCAGGTGTTGATCCCCTACTGGTGAGGTGCCTGGGCATAGCTGCCTTCAGTGATTTAACTTGAGGTGTTAAGAGGCATGGCCAGGTCTGAATATGTCTTGGCTTAGGCTCCTACTCTCACAGGTGTGACTTACCTCACAGATTTCTGGCCAGGTGCCTGTCACTTCCAGCTCTCAGAGCAGGTGCGTGGCCTACCATACCGCTCTTGGCTCAACAGGCAGTTGTAGGACTCTGGAGTGTGGTTGGAAACTGGATGGGCAGGAGAGTGGAAGCTTTCATAGCAGGGCATGTCCCTGGTGTGACCAGACGGTCCTCTCTGCCTCTGAAGGCTCCTTGTTGGGAACAAATGGAACGGTGTCCTCCCCGAGTACAAAGGTGTTAGGAAAGGCCAGAACTTAAGGGGGAAAAGGGACCAATCCTTCAGTGCCCAGTCTAGACCACAGTTCTGACTCCCTGTCCTAGGACGGTCCAGACTGCAGTCCTGCAGAGTCCCCCTCACCTTTTCTTTGCTTTGCTAGCTGTCTCGGGTGTGGTCAGCAAAGAGTCTTTATCCTGCTCAGCCTCTCCTGACACCATCCCCAGGTCACAAAATGGGGCCAGCTGGGCGATGGAAGGGTGTGAGTGTTTATCTGAAGAGTCCAGGAAGGTGGGCTCCTCACCAGCCAGAGAAGACTCCCTACTAATTGAGGTTTGAAATTAAAAGCAGATCCAGTGACTTGGGCCTGCCAAGGGCATGATTTTCCTTAGGATTTTCCTTGGTAGCTCAATATGGCAGCCAGAGCCAGCTATGTGCTGGGTTTTCCTTAAAGTAGAAGAATGAGAAGGAAAATGCAGGCGCTGCTCACTGCCCGAGCCGACAGTGTTTTCCCCAAGCCTTTATCTGTCAGGGTCTCCCCTTGACTCAAGTCCCATTTCCCATAGGGGGGAGCAGCCATCCTCTCTGCCTGCCCTGAGCCCTCAAGGCAGTAGGTCACGCTGTGACACGTAGAAGGGAAGGAGGGGATTTTGCACTCATGCTCACTCTGTGTGTCCTTGGCAGGCGTGACCAATGGCTTTGGAAAACACACTGAAAGCGGCTCTGACTCGGAGTGCAGTTTGGGTCTCAGTGGTGGATTGGCATTTGAAGCTTGCAGGTAAGGAGACCTGGTGCCACAGGTTTGTGAGCGGCTCTGCCACTTTTCCCTTCGCTCTCCAGTAACAGATTGGACTTCCTTCTTTCCTGGCTTCCCACCTCTGCTATTTCCTGAGGCCTCTGGTCAGCAACTCTGGGAGTTCCTAGGAAATGGGATGACCCTTGACCTTCAGGTCTGCTCCCACTAAGAGAAGAAAGTGGTGCTGATACTTTCCAGGGGTTGACTCTCCTATTGCCTACGGAGGTTAAAATTTGAGCCAACTTACTCTCGATGCATGCTTGGACACCCCCACTTGTTACAGACATGGTCTTGTCTAGGCCTCTTAGGGTTTCATAGCAGTGGTCTCCTCCTCTACCCTGCCCTGTGGTGCTAGGGATCAAACCCAGGGTCTCGTGCACACTAGTAGGCACTCTACCCCTGAGCTGCAAATGCAGGCCTTGTTGTTATTGAGACAGGGTCTCCCTGTGTAGCTTAGGCTGGCTTTAAACTTGTGTTCCTCCTGTATCCACCTCCCAATTGCTGGGATTTCAAGCCTTCGTCACCATGCTTGGTGCCCACAGCAGTGGCCTCTTTAGACTCGGTGTAGAAATAAGGAATGAACAAGTAGGATGTTTGTTTGTACTTATTTATTTGTTTTTGTGGTACTTGGGGTTTGAACCCAGGCCTTCACACATACTTGGCAAGTGCTCCACCAGTGGGCTACATCCCCAGCCTGTTTTTTATTTTTTATTTTTGAGTCAGGGTCCTACCATAGCTGCTGAATGGGTCCTAAGTTCAGAGTGGGAGAGAAGAGTTCCCAGGCAATACCAAAAGCCTAGTGTCTGCGTTTAAAGAACTTCTAAGGCAGATTAGGTGTATGTTCTGTTAGGTACTTCATCTACCCTGGCTGCTGGGCTCCAGGTCAGGTGTAAGTGTCCCCAGCAACCCCTTGGCTCCGGACTGGTTCCCTACTTTGGTTCCTTTGACATTTTTCTCCTTACAAAGCCTCAAAGTGGCCCTAGCTTTCTCCCTCTCTGCTGTAGCTGCAGAGATATAGGGAGTATTTTCTTTTTCCCTCCTATCTACTAATGGGGGGAAAAAACCCCCATTAGTTACCACAGTTACCAGGCATCGGGAAGATAGAGATTTCAGAATTTTACCAGATGCTTCTGACCTGCTCCCAAGGTAAGATTCCTGGCTTCTTTCAAAGATAAGGTACTTAAGCTAGGCATGGTGATGCATGCCTATATCCCAGTATCTAGGAATGAGAAATGCAGAAGCAGGAGGATTACAAGTTCAGGTCCAACCTGGGCTACATAGCAAGACCCTGTCTCAAAAAACAAATTGAAAGGCCAGTTCACTGGGTTTGGGATGAGAGTATCCAACTCTCCCCTTCAAGCCCTTGACTGAAGGTGAAAGGTATGTTGGTCTCCCTTTGTGAAGGACACTCTTCCCATCTCTGAGTCACAAGAAGCAAGCCAGGCCAATCTGTGGTTAGCTTGCTCATTCAGGTAGTGTTTACCTTTCTGCAGAGTTCTAGTCCAATGCCACTGATTTCTCTGGGGCCTCTGCTAGATATAGGGACAATGCCCTTGGAAGGCATTTCCTCTTTAACTTGGTGGTTCACATGGAGTTTCAAAGTTTAAAATGGGAGATTTCACTGGGAGCTGTGGCACATGCCTGTAATCCCAGTGACATGGGAGGCTGAGGCAGGAGTATTGCAGGTTCGAGACCAGAAGCAGCCTACATAAATTAGCAAGACTCTGTCTCAAAATAAAAAGTGAAAAATGGGCTAGGATTGCAGCTCAGTGCTAGAGCATTTGCAAAGCATGCATGAGGCCCTGGGTTCAACCCCTAGTACCACAATTAATCAGTTAATAAATAAAAAATGGGAAATTCAAGGGTTCCAACTACAGGAGTATTTTTTTTTTGCCTTCTTTCTTTTCCCTCCACTATGCTAGTAAGTACATCAAGGAAAATCTTTAGTAGACTGGAATCATAATCCCAGAATTAGAAATAACCTCGAAAGAACTGATCACTCTTCCCTCTTCCCCATGCGCCCCCTGGTTGATCTTTTCTCATGGTTGTAAGAGCAAGTAGGGGCTGTATCTTCTTTCTGTAGGTCACTAACCAACTGACCACCTACTGCATGCCACACACTAAACATCAATTAAGTGTCTATGTTCATAGAGTTTATCTTCTAGATGGAGAGGTGTAGATTAAACCAGTAAGTAAGATAATTATATATTAGGTTGCCTACTTTGGCCTGGATCACTTGGACAGAGGGCTGGAACACAGGCCAGGATAGAGTCTGTTGTTTTTTTTTTCTATGAATGGGAAACATACAGACCTTGGTGTTGCATCTTCTTTTATTGAGCTCTTCATTTTCAAAGCTCAACAGTTTGTGATACCTTAAATAAGACATTAAAATGTACTCCTCTTCATGCAATAACTGTAACTGCCATTCATCAAGTACATGGTATATGCTGTACTGAGGGCTTTATGTGCATTCATTAAATCTCAACACCTCAGGGAGAGCACTGCTTTCAAAGAAGTTAAGTAACTTGCTGGAGGTCACAGAACTAAAAAGAAGATGAGCCAGGTTTTACGCCATAGTTCATTCTTTAGTGACTTTGCTTCACTCTTTTCTGTTGTGCTTAAAGATGTCTCCCCAGATTCAGGATGTGTACTTAAGATAGTAATAAAGTTATTAGCACCTTTCATCTATACAAGCCAGCTGAGTCCATCAACAGATTCTTGTAGGGTGGGCAGGAACTGAACCCTAAATATGAATTAGGTATTTTTCATTTATTCCAAAATAGGTCCTAATTGAGACTACTAAGAAAAGACTTCCAACCTAACTATGGTTTACTGAAGGATTATGATTTGTGGATTTTGGTTAAGCAAAGTTTTCTTAGCATAAGGTCAGTTCTGACTCAGGAAGACTGAGTACCATATTCTCCATCCATTCTCATTGGGCTGCTTTTCATCCCACCTGGGGTCTCCTAAGCATTTCTACTTTTGTGCAGATTGTTGACCTATCTTTTAAGCATTTTTTTAGTTGAAAAATTACATAGCAGTAATATTTTTAAAAGTTTGGATGGAAAAAAGCCCTAGCCACATTGTTCTCACCCAGAGGCCCTCTGCCTGGTCTTAAATTAGAATCACATGGGGGAACTATTTAAAAATACTGATGCCTGGGTGGACTTCAGTCAACTTTGCTCTGTATTGCTATCCTCAGTTTTGCTTATTACTTTCTAGTCTTTGTCTAACATATATTTTACCTTTTTGCAAGAGCCATGTTTAAAAAAATTGGTCTACTTTTTAGTTAAAAAAAAAAAAAAAGAAAATCTATCCAAGAAAAACTTCACACATAAACCATTTGGAAATCAGAAGTAGGTTTCTTTTTTCAATGTAAAAATGTCTTTTTCTAATTCTGGATGTAAGACATGTCCATTCTAGAAAACTTAGAAGGAGATAAATTTTTGTACCTCAAAAATAAGTTGGTTTCTAAAGATGAAGCGTGTTAACCACAGAGTAAGTAATTTTGGACAGATGTGAGATGGCCCCTCCTCACAGCAAGCCTGCCAAGGTGCTGGAAGGATTGACGAGAAGCTAGGGTGACCTCCCTTCTGGATGAAGCCCACAAGACTCTGACAGGGACCTTGTTCCAGGTTCTGTCCTTCCACATGGGTGACATGGTTCCTGGAAACTTGGTAGGAACTTCTAGGTCAGAAGGTCATGGGTTACTCCTAGTCTTGGGGATGTTGAGAGACTCTCCTCCCCCAAGGGCTTTTGCAGCTCCGTCAGGTCAGAGATGTGAAAGCGGGAGAGGGCGTGTTAGTTGTTAAAATTGTTCATTTCCCCACTCCCCTGTTCTGTATGCAGTGGTCTGACGCCCCCCAAACGCAGCCGTGGCAAGCCGGCCCTGTCGAGAGTGCCCTTTCTAGAAGGTGTGAACGGAGACTCTGACTACAATGGCTCAGGTGAGGAGGGTGTTTGGGCAAAGCAGGGGGCCCAGCTGTATGGGCTCCTGCATGGCTGGGGCTCAGAACCAGACAGCTCCCCAAAACCTTGGGCACTGGCTGGGGAGATGTCCATACTCCTAGACTGTCATACTTTTTTTTTTTAAATTCATCTTAAATTTGAACTAATAGTGTGTGCCCATGGTAGCAAAAATCAAAAAGGTGCTAAAGAGTATATAAGGAAAGCCAGTGCTTCCCTCCCTGGAACACACTCTGCTAACGTTTTTGTGTGTGCATGTGTATCCTTCCAGAGGTAATCCATATATATACAAGCCAAAACCTGTGTGTGTGTTTGAGAGAGAGTAGGGAAGCCTAATGTACACACATTCTTCTAAACCGTTCCTTTTTCCCAGTTAGTAACATGCCTTGGAAATCCTTCTATGCTTTGTCTTGGCTGCCTAGTGGCCCGTTATATAGAAGTACTCTCATTTGCTTAGCTGGCCCTTTATAGGTAGATACTTAAATTGTTTTTACTCACTTGTTATTCTAATCAGTACTACATTGAGCAACACTGTGTGTTCACAGATCATTTTATATTCCCAGAAGTCTATGGAAATGAGATTGTTGGGTTGAAGTAATGTCCATTTGTAATTTGGAAGGATATCACTACTGTAATTAGTGATAGCCTGTGTCACTGAAGCTCACATATAACTGTGGTGTTTTATTGGCCTTGTATCCTTGTACCATTGGAATGAAGGGTGGGGCAGGCCAAGAGGAGAGGTCTATAGTGGTGCTCAGGTGTAGGTGGTACAGGGTGGGCTCTTCTCTGAGCTCGACTTGTCTAGCCATGTGCATTGTGGAGCCATGTGCCCTGTCTTTGACATGTCCTTCTAAGACACAGGATTCAGGGCTACAAGGCTTCTCTTGCCCAACTGCTTTCTTCTCCCATAACACTATTTTCTTTCTTGAATGTGTGTTGATGGATGCATGCCTGTGTGTTTCATTATTTTCTGTGCCTATCAGCACCCAGAAAACAGAGCTCATGTCTAGATGAATTTGTACATCTAAGCTTGAAACCAGGAGGAGATTGGCACACTTTGTGCTTCTGGTGGTGACATTTTATTCTTCTTTTAAAAACCCTCCTTAAAATGATGCCAAAGGAAATTTAAAAAGGAAATTGATCTCTCATAGCTCCATCATCTTAACACAATAGTCTTCATTTCTCTGTTGCCTTCTGTTTATTTTAGGCACATTTTAAACAAAGTTCTAATCCAAAGTACATGGAATTTTGTATTCTGCTATTTTTTATTGTTTTTTGTCTTTGTTTTTTACTGTTCTCAGACTTTTTTCATGTTAGTGCATAATCTTTGTATATCTCATATTGCTGGAAAATGTATATATCTCATTGGAACAATGCATTTAACAGTCAAGGCTTTATAATTTACTTAATACAAATGTCTAACAGTAGACCAGTTATCTCCAACTTTTAACATTAATGTAGTGAACCCATATGTTCGCTCAAAGTCCTCTTATTCATTTTTAAAATTGTTTTTTCTTAGAATAAATTGCCAAGGAAGGAACTTACTGGAGCAGAAGGTTTATACATTTTTTTTAATGGCTCCTGAGACATGCTACCAAATTACATTCCTAAAGGATTGCTCTGGTCTGTAATTTCTGCAGCAGTGTGTGACTGCACCAGCTTCCACTCAGCCCACCTCTTCAGTATGGTTTTATGTATTTGTTGTTATTACTGTTGACTCACTAAAGTCAAAATAGTACCTCTTTATTATCCTGTATATTTTTAAGAAATTGTAAATGAGGGTGATAATATTTCCTTAGAAATATAATTATGACTCTGTGAGGGTTGGGCTTTCTTCTTTGGTTGAGTGAGTGGTCACCTCCCCACTCCCAGTGTGTAGGCAAGGGAATGCATATAGAGCTCATGCTCCGGGTACAGGACAAAGTTAGCTGAGGAGATGTGCCAGGCCAGGGCCAGACATTCAGCATAAGGTTCTACAAAAACAGGGACATGAGGGACCATAAGACCTGCTTGGCTTTGTGGATTGCTATGCAACAGCTGGCCTGGATGGCCCTGGGCGGCCCAGTCAGGAAAGAATTCGTTTAGCAAGTGGTTTTACTGGGATGTCCTTTCTAGGCATTTTTAACATGAAGTCTCCATCAGGAGGTCTCCCCACTTATAGGGGGCTTGTGGCTCTGCCCAAGCTGGGGTACACCCCCTTCTCCCTGAGGCCCTAGAGATGAAGCAGTTACATTTTCCCAGGAAAAGCCATCCTAGGGTTCAAGTTCAGAGGTCGGTAAACTGGCTTGTTGACTCTTTTTATGTGGCCCATGAACTAAGAAATTTTTTTTTTTTTTTTTTGTTTGTTTGTTACTTATTTGTTCGTGGTACTTGGGGGTTGAACCTAAGGCCTTGTGCATACTTTGCAGGTGCTCTACCACTGAGCCACACCCCTAGCCCCTTTTTAATTTTTTTTATCTTGAGGCAGGGTCTCACTATGTTATGCAGGCTGCTTCTGGCCTGGAACTCGTGATCCTCCTGCCTCTACCACCCGAGTCACTGGGATTACAGGTGTGCATCACTGCACCTGATGGCTTTATATTTTTAAATGATTAACAAAAAAATCAAAAGAATAATAGTATTGTATAGCTTGGGAAAATTACATGAAATTCAAATTTTAGTGTCCAAAACAATGTTTTATTGCTGCACAGCCATGATCATTAATTTACAGATCATCTGTGGCTGCTTTCATGCTATAATTGCAGAGCTGAGTAGTTGGGATAGACACCTTGTGGCCAGTGAAAACCCAAAATATTTACTATTTGGCCATTTACAGAACTAGTTTGCCGACCCCTAATCCAGTCTGAGAACTTCTAAGGAAAGGGCAGGGAAGAGGAAGGGTGGAGGGGATGTTGCTGACTCATTCTTGGGCTGACCCAGTCAGATGGAAGCCACAAGCAGGGTTTTGGGGCACCATTCCAAGTCCCCTTGGGCACTGTCTCCTCCCCTCCCCCACCCCCAGGCAGAAGCCTCCTGATGCCCTTTGAAGACCGCGGAGACCTGGAGCCCCTGGAGCTGGTGTGGGCCAAGTGCCGAGGCTACCCCTCCTACCCTGCCTTGGTGAGTCTGCCCCAGACCCCACCCTCCTACCTCTCCTGGGCAGCTCTAGCCCCCGCCTTGCCTTGGGGGCTTATCTGATTAGATCAAGGCAGCAGAGCACAGTGGGATTCAGAGTGCTTTTAGCTACAGAGGGCAGGGGACTTTACCCCAGCCTGGGTGGGGCAAACCAGCAAGGCTCCCAGTGGGGAGTACTTAAAATAAAAGTATTCAGGCAGAGACTAGGGTCCTTAGGGTTTTAATAGCTTTTATTTACCTGTATTTGCTAATGTGCAAAAGTAATATGTATTTGTTGTAGAGGATTTAAAACACTACTAAAAATGCTTAGATGTTTTGTTAAACATCTGTCATATTACGTCTTTGAAATACTGAGGGAGAGTATGTTTATTCCTATTTTATAGGGAAGAGAACAGGGTCGTGGTCAGCCAGGTAGTAAGTGGCAGGGTTGGAATTAGAGCCCAGGGCACAATATGGGTGTTGTCAAAGCCCGTGTTCTGAGTCACTGAGTTCAAAATCATACACAGTTCTATCTATTCAGAAATAACTTGATGTATATCCACTCATTTTCTTTTTAATGCATGTTGTTGTTAGATGCATCCATCCGGTATCCAACTCATAGCAACCCTATGTGCAAAAGGCGAAACACCATTGTCGTGCTTCTTTGCTATTCATAGGGTTTTCAATGGCTGATTGTTTTTTGGGAGTGGGTTGCTGGGTCCTTCTCCCAAGCCTACAGCAGCTGGTGTTCCCAGGCGATCTCCCATCCAAGGACTAACCAGGCCCAACCCTGCTTAGCTTCCAAGATCTGATGGGATCAGATGCCATAGTGGTAGGGCTGCAGGCTTTTTAATGCATAAATATGCATATATCTGAGACCGTGCTGTTTTTAACCACCTTTTCATTTAACAGCATACCATGAACATGTGCATTTTATGCTGTTAAACATTTCTCATCAGCATCACTTTTAATGACTACATTGTCTTCAGTAGTATTCATGTACCATATTTTAACCATTCCCTAGTTGATCATTTAGATTATTTGAATATTTTGCTATGATAAATAGTTGGCAGTAAATACCATTGTAGCTTTTCCTTTGTGCACATCTGTGATGATTTCTTCACAGTGAATTGTTAGGACAGCCTTCTAGGGGCAAAGTCTATACAAAATTCTGATACAAGTTGCCCGAAAGTTAGTTCTAGCTAATATTCTGAGCCAGTGGTAGCTAAAAATCCCATTTTTTACTACCTTGTTATTTCTTAAAGCTCTTTCTTAGAGTGGTTCTGGAAGATACTACTGATTCTAAACCTTTGGAGCATATCAGAATCATCTGAGGGAATTGTTTAGACACTACTGAGTCAACTCCTCCCTAGAACTAGACTTTCTAAGGCATGAATATTCTCAGAGCTTTATTAGATGATCTGTAGCCCTGGTGGGAACCACCTTTCCAGCCCATCAGCACACAGAGCTCTGGGCTACTCCCAGCCCTTTACTGTCAGTGACTCTTTTGAGCCTAACAACAGCCTCTTAAGATAAAGAGGGCAGGACTCTGATCCTGTTTGGACAGATAAGGAAACTATCTCAAAGAGATTATTACATACTTTGGAACTCATCTTGCCTACTTTACTTCCTCCTTAGCAGTGACAGATGTGGAAAACTCATGCCGTAATCCAACAGCTGGAGACATTGGTCTGGGGGCTGTGTGATTTCACATAGGCCCTGTCAGCAGGGGGAGACCACAGGACCCTCAGCTTACTCTTTATGGAAGTAATTAAGGCTATGAGGGTTTTTTTGTTTGTTCAGTTTTTTTCTTAACCTCACAATGCAAAGAAAAAAAAAATAGCCAATCCAAAACTAGTCTTCTTTTTTTTAAAAAAGGAATTCAACCACCACCTGAACACAACCTGTGTTTTGCTTTGACGCATGTTCTCCCAGCCCTTTTCCTGTGCATACTTCAGTATGTATTTACATGTTGCATTGTATCTTAATCTTTTTTCTCAAACCTTTGTCTTTTAAACAAGTGGGGTTTTTTGTTGGTTGTTTTGTTTTTTGTAATAGTACCATATTGTGGAAGTTCTGGAAAAATAGAGGGGAAAAAAACAACATAAAGTCCACTATTCTAACATGTTGACTCTTTTGTATCATTCCTTCTCTTATTGTTCACCTATCATAGTTGTAATAATAGTCTATGTACACATTTATTGTATGTTACAATTTTTCACAAGCTTTATTTCCATATTGTTTTATATCTGCATGGCATTCATTGAGTGAATGGACCATTATTTATTATTTTGGGACATGAAAGCTGTCCTCAGGTGGCAGACTTATCCACCTTCGCTTTGCCCTCAGGAAATTTTTCACAACCCTTTCTCTGGAACCAGTTTTCCAAAGTCAAGATAAAACATAGCAGAGTAGCCCGTCCCTCCCCCACCACACCTCTTTTGGTGATTGAGGAAGCTTAGAAAGGGCCATTGTGGTGCTTCTCATTAGGACCTTTAGTTTAAGTCCCAGGGGGACTGATGAGCTGAGAGACAGTGTTTTGACTGAACTACACAGCTGGTGAGTAGGGTAGGAGTGAGTCTCCCTTAGAGTAAATTCTTAGCCATAGAACCTGCCTTCAACCGCTCATCTTGAGGATGTGAGGAAACTGGCAGACGCCCAGCAGTAAATAATGAGAGCAGTTTATTATGAGAAGAGGCCTCCTGGGACGGGTATAGGAATTTAGATTGCTCCATCTCTAGGGAAGGCTGCTTCCTCACTAAGTTTCCAAATCTCTGTGGTCTGTGCACAGAGATTATCAGCCACCTGCTCTGGAAGCAGGGGCTGTGTAGGAGGCTGCTGGCAGCAGAGGCCCAAGCCCTATCTGAGTGTCTGGTTCTAGTCCCAGCCATGGCTTCTTCTGTCTTTCTGCTTTCTTCTGTCAGCTCATCCTTATCTGTAGACTTCCCAGCATCAGCAAGAGATTGAAAAGACATGTGAATAATTAGGTGCTCTGGAAAATTTGAGAGTGCTCTGCAGACCTGGGGAATTACCATGCTGAGGCTGCCCGGCGTTTGCTGAGCACCTGCACTGAGCTCATTAGGGGGTGCTGGGTGCTAGAAACAAACCTGAACGAGACGGGTCCAGCCCCTGACCCTCTGGAGCCTGCAGCCTCAAGGATCGGCTCCTTCGGGGGTCCTTGTTTCCAGCCACTTCCCTCTGCCCTCTTCACTGATGCTCTGACCTCAGTCTTCTTGTCTCCTCTCTCATCTTACCACCAAAGTGTCCCTCTTGCTGATGCCAACCTTCTGGGTAGCCCTGGTGCCTAGGAAAGGCCCCCGGGCATTTGAGGTGAATTGCAAAGATTCTAAAGGGAAATTGAGAAGGAAAAAATGGTCTCTTTTAAGAGACATTGGGAGGAGAGGGTTTGCCTGTCTGGCCTGGACATTAATGATACCCCGTTCAGTCCTGACTGCTCCCCTCCCTAGTGCGCTTCCCACCACTTCCCTTTCAGCTCTGGGGCCTGATAGTCCCTGGAGCAAGTTCCTTCATCAGAAGGTCTGGTTGGGCATCGCTAGAGGATTAATTAGGATGATGGCTTGGGGGAATAGTCAGGATTTCCATTTTGGGGTGCTGAAGGTCATAGATGTCAATCCTTCCATCACTTAGCTGTGGTCAAAGCCAAACCTGTGCATGGCGTAGGTGTGGGGTGCCTTGGTGCTTGACATGTAGCAGGGGTCTTTGCTCTCCCATCCTCCCCCATGAGTGCCTGTCTCCCTTTTTGCCTGCAGATCATCGATCCCAAGATGCCTCGAGAGGGCCTCCTGCACAATGGCGTCCCCATCCCTGTCCCACCGCTGGACGTGCTGAAGCTGGGAGAGCAGAAGCAGGCCGAGGCTGGAGAGAAGCTCTTCCTTGTCCTCTTCTTTGACAACAAGCGCACCTGGTGAGTGGTCCTGCAGCCGCAGGTGAGGGGAGAGGCCTTGCCTGCTGTGCTGGCCTGCGCTGCTGTGTTCATGGTACCTGAGTGTTCCTAAGGACTGGGTGAGGGGACAGTGTTGAGGTGAGGACCACAGCTCTGCGCAGAGGGAGAGGCCAAACTGCAGCACCCTCGTCTCATCCTCAGTGGAGCTCTGGGGAGATGTTGGGAATTGGGGCTGTCTTTGCGCCCTGATGCCAATGGAATGCTGGCTGTCCCTGGGGAGGGGCATGGCCTTGGGCCAGCAGCTCCCATGGTGCATGATTCCTGGACAGACTTAGCTGGGAGCCTCTGACTCCCACCACTGGTCGAAGCTGCAGGGAACGCCCATCGAAGTCCTGAGGGATCTGGGTGGTGGTGTCCTCTGTGAGGCACGCACCCATGGTTTGTGAATATTTTCAGCTGGTTCTCAGCACCAGCAAGAAAGTACTGTCACCTCTGCTTCTACACAGTGCAGAGGTGGGAGTGGCTCGTAAGCCTAATGACTGTAATAGCTGCTGCTGTTTATTGAGTGCTTACTCTGTGTCCTTATGCAAATTGCTTTACCTGCATAATCTTGTTTAATCTCATTCAAATCTATTTTTGTTGCTTTTTTTTTCTTTTTGTAGTACTTTGGGGTTGAACCTGAGGCCTTGCACATGCTAGACTAGGCAAGGGGTCCACCACTGAGCCACACCCTGTCCCCTTTTGTATTTATTTATTTAATTTTGAGACAGGGTCTTGCTAAATTGCACAGGCTGCCTCTGGTCTCACACTTGTAATCCTCCTGTCTCAGGCTCCCAAATTGCTGGGATTACAGGTGTGCATCATGGTACCAGGCTCCCATTTAATTCTTAATCTCCTCATAATCCATTTCTTATATGAGGAAGCTGAGGCTCAGAAAGCCAAACCCATTGCCAGAACTGGGATGCAAGTGAAGACTGTGCTCTGAGCCTCATACTAGATTCACCTAGGAGCTTTAAAGACACACACACACATGCACGCATGCACACAGCTGCAAGGTGCAGGCCCCAAGACAATCCATGGATTTCCGGCATTATCTCTGCTTCCTAGCCTTAGCTCCCTAATTCCTCCAGGCAGGGTGAGGCTCATAGCCCTCCTGGATCCCTCAGCTACCCCCTGCAATGGCAGGTGGCTCTGTCCTGGCTCCAGGGCCCTGGCAACCCTCTGAGGAGAGTAAGGTCTCAGGAAGGACCAGACTGTTCCCATGTTTCCCCTGACCCCCTGTGCTTGCTGGCCTCTCCTACCTGGTTCTTGCTGGCTCTTGCACGGGGTGTTCCAGTCTCCCTGTCTCCCTCTCCCTGTCCGCTCCCCTTGGCCTTGCTTGTCCCAGGCAGGTGGGCCCAGAGGAGCACCTGTAGGACCTGCCATAGGCCAGTGCCTTCACTGTGTTTACATTTTAGGCAGTGGCTTCCAAGGGACAAAGTCCTGCCTCTGGGGGTGGAAGACACTGTGGACAAGCTCAAGATGCTAGAAGGCCGCAAGACCAGCATCCGCAAGTCAGTGCAGGTGGCCTACGACCGAGCAATGATCCACCTGAGCCGAGTCCGGGGGCCCCACTCCTTCGTCACCTCCAGCTACCTGTAAGGGCAGCGCTGGGCCTGTGGACCGCCTGCCGTGCCTCGCCTCCGTCCTATGGGCACAGAGAAGCCTCTCCTGCCCCAGCCAAGTGTATGGCCGGCAGCTTCCCCTTCTCATGACAGGATAAGGACTGGACTGTGTCCCCATATGGGCAAGGCCCCAGTTTTGACCAATCACATGGTTCCCCCGAGGGGCCTGCTGTGTGCCAAAAACTCCCACCTGAGGTCCCTCAGGGGACAGTCCATTGAAGAACCGCTTAGAGGTAGAAACAGCTGTGGGCCTGAGCCTGGCCCCGGCCCTAAGGCAGGAGGTCCAGGCTCCTTCTCCGGCAGCTGCATGGCTCCCCCCCAACCCCAGCTAACCACACCTCAGGGCAGGTGAGGCTCTGACACTGAGCCCAAAGATGCTGTGGATGCACCAGGGTCCTTCAAACCCCACTGAGCTCTGCTTCTCCCCTCACCACCCATCCTCACTCCTCCACCCTGTCATCTTCCAGCCCGAGGCCCAGGCTCGTCTCCCACGTTGCTTTCCTTTCCTTCTCTTTGTGCCAAACTGACAGGAGTGTCACCAAACTGGGCTTTTCCTTTAATATCTCGTTCCCCTCTTGGCCAGCTGCCATGCCAGGCGGGTGTCTTTGCTGGGCTCCTCCTGCCCAGGCAGAGGCCAGTGGCCTGTGAGGACCCCATCTGCCAGCGCCCTCCCCACCCCGCAGACCTCCATGCTGCTGCTGTCACTCCGAGGCCAGCTGTGAGTGTCTGGTGATGCAGAGACCTGGCCTACCTCTAGGCAGGTGGAGGGTGGGCTCCTGTCAGCAGACCAAGCCAGTCTGTCCAGAGGCCCTCTGACCACTGGGATGGTGAGGGTGGTTGGGTGGAGCATGCCTGCCAGATGGGTGTGTCCTCTTGCCCTCCCTCTCCCATTGGCTTTTCTGTGACTGCAGCCTTCAGCCTCACTCTGCACCAGCACCGCCCACCTATACCTGCACCTGCCCGAGGCTCTGCTGCTCCTGCTTCCCAGACCACCTCCTCTTCCCGTCTTCCCTCCCCACCTCACCTTCTCAAAAATGGAAGGGAAAAAAACTGTGAATGAGGAATGCTGACTGAAACCAACTCAGCTTTCAGAGGCTTCGAGGTCTGTTCTCTGGACTAGAGAACGTCTGTTTCTTTTCACTTCTTACACACCAAAGTCCCAGGGCCAGGTTGCAGGCCACTGATCGCCATGTTGATTTTTAACTTGATGTTCTTTTTAATTGTTTTAAATTTTTCATAGGGGAGTTTTGGACAACACAAAGTCATTGGGGAGATCACTGCCATTTTTACACACTCAACTTTTTAAAAATACAACCAACCATGCACCAACTTCGTATACATATGGGACACGAGCCAGAGTTTAAAAGGGAACCAACAAAACTCTATAAAGGATGGGGTTTTGAATTTTGTACAATAATAAAAACAACACAGCATGTGGCTAGGGAAGGACATGGTGTATATAATTGTAAAATACTGTTCTAAATTATTCAGGCCGATACTTCCCATTACTGAAGTCCTCTACTGTGGGCCACGTGTGGTTTATTTAAAGGCACCGACACGTCCCTTCTCCCCAGGTAGTTGGTCAGCTGTGGACTCTGTGACCTTTGTCTGAACCTATGTTGTAGGATCTCCAGGAGCTCTCCCTCTCTCCCTTTCCCTCTCACTCTGTGTCTATCTCTTCTTCCCTCAACACTTTCTCCTCTTAGTCTATTTTTCAGTCCCTTTGAATCTCTCAGTCTCTGAGTCTCATTTTTAAAAATGCTCTTTTAGAACGGGAAACGGCTCAGATCCTGCTGTGGCGTGGGGCCTGTGTGTCTCTGTCGCGTCTGCTGTGAAGCACATGATGCTCTATTTATTGTAGAAAGTGACTTTATTTGCTTTCTAGAATTGTTTATAACAGATGGTATAAGAGAGGTAATAAACAGAGAAAAATCTATGCCTGTAAAGAATACAAAAGTTAATTTTACCTACCATAATATGACTGTCGGAAACTTATTTTCTCTCTGAGAAATAAATGTTCTAATGGGCAGCAGTTGCTGTGCTGTCTTTGGTTTGATCAGCGGGCTCTTCCTAACACCTGCTGCCCACCCCCACCTCAGAAGTCTGGGTGGTTAGGAACAGGCTTGTAGGCTGGAGGGATCTTTGTTTCCCTCCTAGAGAGCACAGCCTTGGGAGCCCTGGAAGGCCCAGCCCACCTCCCCACGCCCTGGCTCCTCTGTGGCCCTGTGTCCTTAGGAGCTCTGCTCACTGAGCCGGAGAAGCAACCCTTTATCATCTCAGACGCCTCTTTAGGAGCTTTCCACATTTAAAACTGAGGTGCTCAGCCATGTGCGGTGGCGCATACCTGTAATCCCAGCGACTTGGGAGGCAGAGATAGGAGGATCTCAAGTTCAAGACCAGAGGCAGTCTGTGTAATTTAGCAAGACCCTGTCTCAAAAAATAAAAAAAAATGGGCTGAGGGTACAGCTCAGTGGTCCAGCACTTGCAGAGCATGCAAGTGCGAGGCTCTGGGTTCAACCCCCAGTACTGCAAAAAAAAAAAAAAAAAAAAACTGAGGTGCTCGCACCGCCTCTGCCACTCCATCACATAGATGACCAGCTGAGACACAGGAGTAATGTGCCAGCTCCTTTTAGAGTCCCACAGGATCCTAGAACCTGCCTGGCTGCCTTTGACAGAAATAGACCAGCAAGATGAGAAGACTTGACCAAGGTCAGCCAGCTGAGAAATGGCAGAGTCATGGGACACTGATGTGGCCAAAGCTTCCCTGTGAGCCTCATGCATTTCAGGCCTGCGGTGGCCCGTTGGGTGCCATGCTCCCCACTCCACATCTGTGGCTGCAGTGTTTTTGGAAGGGGGCATCTCAAAGAGCAAAAACATAGAGGGAGTCCCCTGAACAACCTGCTTGGTTGGAGGGCCTAGAATAGCATCCTCTGCCTCCCCACTCCTGTCCTCTGGGACTGTAGGGCTCCTGTGCTAGTCTCTGGTGTGGTGGAGGATATCGGTCTCCTGTTTACCTCCACAGAGCCTGTGATGACGTTCTTGACATTGAGGTCCCTAACATGTCAGTGTTCTCAATTTGGCTGTGCCCTGACAAACTGCCTCCAATGTGCTGATAATCTGTGTATCACATGTTGTGGGTACAAAGATACTCAGCCCTGGCCATAGTCCCTCATCCTGACTTTTATAAGACACGCTGGAGACAACTCTGAATAAGACAAGTGTGAGAGACCCCAGCAGGTAGAGTTTAGGAGACACGTTTGGTTGGGGACTAATGAAAGGTTTCAGAAGAAAGAAGCAATTAAGCCTAGAAAAATGGGTTTAGAAATACCTTTTTATGAACTGCTTTGAATTAAGAGGCAATTACAAAATATTTAGAGTGCAAGTACAAGATCGTCCTATAAAATACATTGGAAATAAAGGGAAGGGAAAAAGTGGCCAGATGGGTGGGATTCTAATAGGCATAGCTAAGGAGAGACAGGGTAGCAGCTCAGGCAAAGCCCTGCCTCGAGAGGTTACTGGGCACATTCCAACTGGGCAGAAGCGGGGAAAATGGTGCTGTGTGACCTCAAGCATGACAGTTGGTCTCTCTGAGACTGATGCAGTAGAGGACCCCAGAGCCAGGGCAAGGCATTGGTGCACGGTAGGTGGCAGCATCTGTTGGAGGATTTGAATGGGGAAGAGACAGTGGGAGCTTGGCAACTACTTGATCTCAGAGTGGAAAGGCAGGGTGTTGAGACAGGCGTGCTGGGCCACTGGGGGGATCAGCATTTGAAGAAGTGGAAGAATGAGTTTGTGCTGCCTGCAGAACATCTACCCCTATGTATCTGTCAGCTTGTGCTGCCGGGGCTTGGGTGTTGCTGGGATGCTGAAAGCTGTGTCACTTGCATTTCAGATATCAGCAGGGCCACCCCTGGTAGACAGACAGGTTTCAGCTGAGCTTCCAAACTGAGACAGACTAGGGAGAAGGACCCAGAAGTCCACCCCCAAAACAATTAGCCATTGAAAACCCTATGAATAGCAGAGAAGCACTGTCAGATATAGTGCTGGAAAATGAGCCTTAGCCTAGGCTGGAAGGCATTCAAGAAACAACTGGGGAAGAATTACCTCCTTACAGAAGAGTCAACTTCAATGATGAGAATGGAGTAAAGCCTGTGGGACCTCCTTTTGCTGATGTGGCACAACTCAAAATGAGAAGAAACACTGATTGCAGCAATGGGCTCAAACATAAAAAGATCATGTGCATGGCACAGTATTGGGTAGTATTCGTTCTGCTGTACATAGGGTCGCTATGAGTTGGATTCGACTCGATGGCATCTAACAGCAACAGAATATCTGGGAGAAACCTCCAGCAAGCGGGTCGGAGTTGGGCCTGGAGTTCTAGAGAAAGGTAGGAACAGAAATGACAGGGGTATTAGAGCCCACCAAGGCAGCTAGCAGAATGGCCAAAGAGAAAGGAGGCTGAAGACAGACCTGAGGAGAGTTCCCTATGTGAAGAGTCAGTGGGTAGAGAGGATGGAGGCATTGTGCTCAGAGAGGTCTGGCTTCCAGGGGGTTCTGGCAGAGAAGGCCAAGCCCTAAGGCTCTACCATAGGTGTGGGGGGCAGGGCGGATGCACTCAGCATCACAAAGCAGGAAGAGGCAGCATTGGACCAGAACCCAGAACCCAGCACTTTCTGCTCTGCACAGACC
This sequence comes from Pedetes capensis, assembly GCA_007922755.1. Lineage (NCBI taxonomy): Eukaryota > Metazoa > Chordata > Mammalia > Rodentia > Pedetidae > Pedetes > Pedetes capensis. Next base: position 132,176 of record VMDO01001650.1, on the reverse strand, counting down.
TTCCTACTCAGAGCCCTGAGATGAGTTTTCCTAATGAATTCTATCAATGCTGTGATTATACTTCACAGGCTGAAGGCTAAAATGATAGGATATTGGAGCTGGGCGTGGTGGCTCATGCCTTTAATCCCTGCAACTTGGGAGGTGGAAGCAGGAGAATTGCAGGTTTGAGGCCTTGTCTCAATTTAAAAAATAAAAAGGGGGCTGTGGGTGCAGCCTAGTGGTAGAGCACTTGCAAGGCATGTACAAGGCCCTGGGTGAACCCAAGTAGAGAAATACACATACACACACACACACACACACACACACACACACACCGTATTGGAACATGTGGTGTCGGGACTCTGACTTGGGACACAGAATCCTATTTTCCTAACAAGTTTAAAAATAAAAGTGTGAGAGCAGGCCTAAGGTCACTTTAAAATCACTCTAGTTCCTTGAAAACCAGCCCTCAACAAAAGCTGATAAAGGCAGCTGTGTCACTAGTTGGCTGTGCCTGCCAAAGGGCTGGATTAAGAAAAAGATGGTGTTGCAAGATAACCTTATAAAATGTCAAATTGGGGGAATTCCTGTAAAGGGCTGAGAATGGAAACTTACATTGCACTCCCCTACCCCTTAGACTGTCCTATAAAACCCCAACTGAGGAGACCTGAGTTGCTGTTCCCTCCAAGTCCACTCCCCTGGGCTAGGGGCAGCTGACTGGCCAGTCTATTAAAACTTCTTTCTGCTCCCAATCCGTTTGTCTTGGAGGTTGAGCTGCTGGGTACAACAAAGCATTTGCCAAAACCCGCAATCACTTTGGCCATTTCCATTACTGTATTGTTGTTAGGTGCCATGGAGGGGGGTCTGACTCTTAGCGACCCCATGTTTAACAGAACAAAACCCTCCCTGACACTGTACCATACCCAGAACCATGTTATTGCTTCTCTGCTATTCGTAGGGTTTTCAATGGTTGGTTGTTTTGGAGATTGTTTCAGGAGTGGGCTTCTAGGTTCTTCTCCCATTTTTGCACTGCTGGGGATCAAACCCAGGTCCTCAGAGAGCGCAGAGCAGCACTCTACCAACTGCACGAAGGTAACAATCATTAGTTGCCATTAAGACCTGAGTGTGATTTGCCTCTCCAAAGGGCTCTCCTGGCCTGCTTGGCTCTGAGCTTTGACTTTGGGAGAACAAGGGGGATAGTGGTCAGACTGCCAGGCTATATGAGTAGTACAGGGGAGATTGAATGTGGGACCTTGACTACCTTTATCCACAGGCCTCCTGCAGTGTCTGCCAGAAACAATTATATGCATCTCCCCGTTCTGCTAGCTGCAGCCTGTCTGGGCTCCAGCAGAATTGGGATGAGGGAAGTTCTTGAGAGAATGGTTTCTTCAAAAGACAGGGCAGCCGTTTCTGGGGAAGGGGGACGAGGGAGGTGTGTGTGCTGGGCCAGCACTGGCAGGGAACACTGCCTCAACCTTGGCACCCAGGGAGTCCTGCTCACCTTTTCCTGAGGGGCAGCAGAGGGTGATTGGGGTGGACAGACACATACATTAGTGTTTTTTATAATTTTAATATTCTTAAGAGGACCAGGGCCCCAAGGCCCTGGAAAAGAAAATGCTAAAAATAAATTCAGAAAGCCATCTTGTTTCTAAGAACATTGTATGTCTTTTGCTTGACACCTCAGGCTGGCAAGCACAGTAGCAGCTGGCTTCATAACTCCTCAAGCAGAGCCCAAGCCCCTCCCTCTTCCTCTCTGCTTTGTGTTGTCTTGGTTAGGGAAAATAGAGGCCATGCTGAGGATGCCTCCCACCAACCCTGGAGGAGATTCATCTAGGCTGGCCCTCGGAGATGATATAACTTATTCTTTGCTATCTAATTTGGGAGACATTTTTGAAAAGTGCAAAGGAAAATGGGAGGATTGCCCTCATTCTAACCACCCAGAAGTGATCATTTCCTCCATTTTAATGTAATTTCTTATACTCTCTTATTTTCTCTAGGTAGAACATGTAGTTTCTCATTCTTGGGAGCTAAGAAACCAGCTGCTGTGGTCTTGGGTATGACAGGAAGCCAAGCCTCTGCACCTCCTCAACCTATCTGCCTCTTCCTCACTTGAAATGTGTTGGAAACTAGACTAAAGCCAGACCGCACCTGTTGTATTTCCTTTTTCTGTGTTAAAACATTTGTGGTCTCCATAGCACCCCATATTAGATGGGAACAAGGTATCTGCATCTCCAGTAATTTTGCCATTGGGTATATTCCCATGGAAATAAGTCCTACACCAAATTCTGCCCCATGTACAAGTATCTATCAACAAGGAGGCACCAGCATCGTGGGTAAAAGATCACCCCCAAGGGATACAACATTCTCCTCAGGGCAAGACCAGGGGACCGAGGGGTCAGGTTGGGAGCTACAGGGTGCTAAGCTTTGACTAGTTTGGTTTTTTTTCACATAGAACTTTTTTTTTTTTTTTTTTTATTAGAAATTTTTAATGTACATCATAATTTCACATAGAACTTTACATATAGTAGTGAAGGTACACAAACCTCAAGTTGAGTCTTCATGAATTGTTACATGGGAATCCATCTGTGAAACCTTCACCCAGGTCAAAATCCAGAACATTGCCCATGACCTAGAAGGTGCCTCATGCCCCTTCCCAGCCCAACCCTGCTCCAAGGGTGGATAACTGCTTGTTCTTGAACCTGAAGTAAATGCAGTCACGAGGCATGTGCTCCTTTGTGGCTGGCTTCTCTCACTCAGCGTAGTGTTTCTGAGCTCTGTCCTGTTTGGCGAGTACCTTTGGTTTGCTTTTTGTCATTGCTGAATAGCATTCTGTTTGTACAAACACACAGTCTGTTTATCCATTCTCCTGCTGATGGGCAGGGGCTTGTTTCCAGTTAGGAGCTGTTATGAATAACTCCACTGTGAACATTCTTAGACACATCATTTGGTGGACAGAAGCACTCATTTCCCTGCAGCACATCCCCGGGAGTGGAATGGTGAAGTCCTAGGCAGGTACATGCTTCACTTTAGCAGATTCTGCCAGTTTTGCATCCGTTGTTCAACTCACACTCTCGCAGTCACGCAGGTCCCCAGCGGTGGTGAGAGCCCGGTTGTTCTGCATCCACGCCAACACACAGAATTATCGCCTGTGGCATTTGCTTTAGACCTGCTTGGTGAATGTCTTCTGCAACGCTCCTCTGTGCAGCACAGTTTAAAACACTTCCTTGCTCCTGGGAGACAGTGAGAAGTGCCAAGGTGCTTTTCGACTGGGGAACCCCTGACTGAGCTATCCTGGGTGGGGGCTCCCTGCTGGTCCAGCCTGGAGGCCAGGAGTGTGGGCACCAGGCTAGGCAGCCAGTGTCTCTCAGCAGCCGCTCGGGGCCACAGTGCTTCCCAGATTCCTGCACCAGACTTTTGCAAAAAAAAATAAGTTACCCCAGACAGTCCTTCTTGGTTCAGCATTAACACAGCCCTCCCCTACACCCTCCTCCTCATCCCTGCCTCCTGGGCTCTGGGGACCATCAGCTGTCTGCACTTCTGTCCTTGGGTGATGAGCAGCGCAGAAGGCAGCCCCTGCATGTCAGGTCCAAACCCTTCCCTGCCTGCAGGCTGATTCCCGGAATCCCACCACCAGAGCCCCGTGATTTTCCCTCTGAAGGCCGTGGTCTTTGGGTCTTACAGCCACCCTGGCAGAGCGGGTCAGTTTCCCTTTAAACAATTTGTATCCCAGGGTGGGCAAAAGATGTATGACGCAACACAGCAAGGACACTGGGGCCTTGAGGGGAGCATTAAAAAGGGGGTGAGAAGGGCCCATGCCATCTGTTGGCTGACCTTGGGGCCACAGATGCATGTTTCAGAGTCATGGGAGAGGAAGGCACAAAAGACTCTGAAGTGACTTCAAAGGAATCACTTAGATCATGGGTGGGCGAAGGTCAGAGATGGGGGGGCGAACAGGGAGGAGACTGAAGATTGCAGAGCCAGGGGCGACTGGCACCACCGTTGGAAGTTGTCCTTGTCCTTGTCCCTCTCTGTAGGCCCAAGAGCATCATCTGGGACCTGGCAGGGGTTGGGGATGTAGGCAGGGGGTGGGCAGCCCGCCCTGGGCTGGTGGCAGGGCCTGGCCAGTCCCCCTCTTCCCACCCCTCCTGGGGCCAGGACTGGGTCTCTCCCTCCACCCTCACCCCAACTTTTCCTCCTCCTTCTCTTGTTTCCCTCTCTGTCTTCTCACCTTAAACTTTATGACTTAATTTCAGTTGGTTTAGGTGCTTCTGAATTCCAAAAACTCAGGAAAGTCTCCCTCCTGGCACCTCAGCCTCCCAGGCCCTCCCCAGAGGCAGCCGGGACCCTTGCAGAGGCTCACTAGTGGAAGGCAGTGGGCGTGGTCCCTGGTCTCCACAGATGGTTGCACATACACTGTTCAGACCTCAACTTTAAAAGCTGTTTTTATTAAGTATTAAGCAGACATAAAATGTTAGTTATAAAATCTATATAAATTTAAAACCACCACACGATAACACCTCCACAACTTACAGACAAGAAGCTGGGCTTTTTTATTTCTCTCTCTTTTCTGTTCTTTTTCTGGCCTTCCTTTCTCCCTTCCTTTTTTTCTCTTTCCTTCCTTCTTTCTTTCCTTCCTTCCCTTCTCTCCTCTTTCTTTCTTTCTTCACTGGCTATGTAGCCCAAGCTGGCCTTGAACCCAAGATCCTCCTGCTTCAGACTTTTGAGTAGCTGGTATTCCACCCACATACCACCCCATCTGAAGCCAGGCTTTTATTTCTTCACTTACTTATTTATTTAATTCTGATATTTGGGGGTGGAACTCAGGGCCTCCCACATAACTTTGCAAGTGCTCTACCATTGAGTTGCACCCTCAGCTCATATTTTTATCTTGAGACAGAGGTCTCCCTAAGTTATGCAAGCTGCCTCTGGCCTCAACCCTGCAATCCTCCTGCCTGAATGTCCCAAGGCACTGGGATTACAGGTGTGCACCACCAGGCCTGGGTGAATCTAGGCTTTTAAAATCCTCTGTGTAGATTCCCCAATCCCCCCTGTCCTCTTCCCCTAAATACCATTCTGATTTTTGTGCTTATCATATCCTTTTTTCTTTGTGAATCTGTCACTTATTTTTAATATGTAAATATGTATTTACAGTACTATAATCCCAACAACAATAAGTAAAATAAATATAATAAACAGATACCATATATAGTAGATATAATAAACATTGTACATAATAAATAATTATAACTAATAAGCATTATATATAAGATATATAATAAACAAAATTCATATAAGAAATAAATGTTGTATATTTCCATGACTTTTTGGATTTGGAATAGAACAAATCTTGTGCAATTTGCTTCTATTCCCCTCATAATTATACTCCTGTCTGCAGCCATAGCACCCTTGCATCCGATCCTGTCTGATCTCGGAAGCTAAGCAGGGTCAGCCTGGTTAGTCCTTGGACAGAAGATTGCCTGGGAACACTAGGTGCTGCAGGCTAGGGAGAAGGATGTGTCAACCCACTCCCCAAACAATCAGCCATTGAAACCCTATGAATAGCAGAGAAGCACTGACAGTAGTGCTGGGCATTGCACAGTGTCAGAGAGTGTTTTGCTCTGTTGCACATAGGGTCACTATGAGTCTGACCCAACTCGACGGCACCTGACAACAACAATAATTATAGTCCCAAGATTCAGTGCGCTGAGGCATGGTTGTCACAGTTTGAATATAAAGTCTCTACCAAAAGTCATGTCCTTTAATGCTTGGTCCCCAGCTGGTGATGCTGTTTGTGGAAGTCATCAAACTTGGAGGCAGCTTTGCAGAAGTGACGCCACTGGCAGGGCAGGCCTTTGAAGGTTTTTACCTCAGACCCGAGGCCCAGCTCTCTCTCTTGTTCCTGCTGTCTGGGTTGTGAGATGCTTGCTACAGGCTGCTTCCATGCCTTCCCTGCCACTGCTATTGTGGACTGATCTTCTAACTGTGAGCTTCCAATTAGTCTATTTCCCCATGAGTCAGTTTCAGTTGGTTTTTCTGCTACAATGATGACAGCCAACTAATACCCATGCTATAATGAGTTTGTTCCCTCTCATGTGGAATTCTGTAGTGTGGAGACACCATGAGGACTTTTTCATTGTGCTGTTTGAAGATATTTGAATTGCTTTCAATATTTTGCTTCTAGTAACAGTGCTGGTGTGAATGTTAATTGTTTCTCTGGGTAGGGTTGGGTAAGATTTTCTCTGGGGTGTGTGCAGTTCCCCAGGGAAGGCACTGGCAACATCCGTAGATGGTGCCAACCTGTTTTCTAGAGGGGTGGCACTATTTGTACACCTTCCAGGCATCTGAGAGACCCCCTTGATCAGGTCTTTTAATTTTCCAGGCTGATCCATGTAAAATCATACCTCAGTGTGGTACTTCCTCCCTGTGTCTTGGCTGGAGAGGGTCCTATTACATGACATCCTTCTGACTCTGCTCACCAGTTCCTTACTGATGGCTGCTGAGTTGGCTCAATTCCACAGTGAGCAGCCTTGGGAATAGAGAGCAAGTGCCTCTGCAGGCGGGGTATGTATGCAGGGTTGTACATGGGAACCTCTGAGATGCTCAGGCACAAAATGGATGACTGGTCCCCAGCACCACAAAAATGGGAGAAGAATGTGGCAGTCCGCTCCCGAAAACAATCAGCCATTGAAAACTCTGAGGGTTGCTATGAGTTAGTCCTCACTTGATGGCACCTAACAGCAACAACAATGATGGTGGGGCACATTTGTAATCTTAGCAACTCAAGAGGCAGAAGCAGGAGGATTCAGAGTTCAAGGCCAGAGGCAGCCTGCATAATTTAGCAAGATCCTGTCTCCAAATAAAAAACAAAAAAAGAGCTGGGCATGGTGGCACATTCCTGTAATCTCAGCACTTGGGAGGCTGAGGCAGGAGGATGAACATGAGTTCAAGGCCAGCCTCATCTAAACGTGAATTCCAGACCAACCTGGACTGCACAGCAAGACCCTGTGTCAAAACCCTCAAAATTTTAAAAATTAAAAAATAAATAAATAAATAAAAACAAGCTGGAGGTGCAGCCAGCAGTAGAGCACTGCCTAGTGTGTGTGAGACCTTGGTTTCAACCCTCCCGCACTGAACGGAAAAAAAAAAAAAAAAGAAAGAAAGGAAAAGAAAAGAAAAAGAAAATGGAAGGCTGGTTTTTGCTCCTCTCCAGCCCTGTCCCTGCCTAATTTTCAGCAAATTCCCTTAATTCCCTGAACCCAGGGAGGGAGCCTCATCTGCCTGGTCCTCAGCAGGGCCATCCTGTCCTGTTTTGCCTGTGCCACCTCTTCTCTGAAACGATGGTGTCCATCTCCGGCCCCCTTCCCTGTGAGCCAACCCAGATCCGATCTGGTGTCCTCTTCATCACCCCCCACCTCCACAGAGACTCCTCTGGACGTGGCCATAGCCTGGTATCTCCTTCCCATGGATGTTCCCATCTCGAGAATGCTAGTTCAAACTCACTGTGGGGCTGGACTTTGCCTGGCCTTGAAGGAGGAAGAAAGAAACTGTCCATTACCCTGGAGAGGTGGCATCTCAGAGGAGATGGGGCAGAGTCTGAAAAAACAAACAAGTAAGCCAGGTGTGGTGGCACACGCCTGTAATCCCAACAACTTGGGAAGTGGAGGCAGGAGGATCACAAGTTCGAGACCAGAGGCAACCTAGGTAATTTAATGAGACCCTGTCTCAAAAAAAAAAAAAAAAAAAAAGGAAAGAAATGGGCTGGGGGTGCAGCTCAGTGGTCCAGCATTTGCAAAGCATGCAAGCACGATGCCCTGGGTTTAACCTCTAGTACTACAAAATAAATAAATAAATAAAATACCAAGTAAAAGAAGACACATGGACCCCCAGCCCACTACATGTACACTGTGCTGCCTCGGGTACATCCTCTGGCGTCTCTGAGCCTCAGCTTCTTCCCCTGTGAAAAAGAACAATGACATTTCCTTCTCTGGGGGTGGACAAAAGTTGATGTTTTTTTTTTATTAGAAATTTTTAATGTACATCATAATGTGATTCATTTTGACATGCTTTTCATTGTGACAGTTTTCATATATGCAATTTGATAAACATTCATATAGGTTACCCCTTAACCTCCCCTATGCTCCCCCCCTCCCCCCCTTCCCATCTAAGTTTCCCATCCAAGTCTTCTCTATCTTTTATTATGTAGTATTTTTCTGTATGTCCTTGGGTTCCATTTCTGTTTAAGATAGAAACTTTTCCTGTAGTGGTCTTTGTTTTTATCTTGTTAGAACAATTACATGCGATTTCTAGTCCATTTATATTGGCATCATTCTTATCTCCCCCCCCCTTTTATTATGATCTGACCTTTGAGTAGGATTTTTCCTTCTTGTAATTTTGAATCGGCTCCCTCATATGAGTGAGAACATGTGTTGTTTCTCTTTCTGAGCTCGTGTTCGTTCACTTAAAATAATTTTCTCTAATTCCATCCATTTTGCTGCGAATGACCCTATTTCATTTTTCTTGATTGCTGAATAGTATTCCATTGTGTATATATACCAAAGGTTTTTTTATCCATTCTTCTGTTGAAGGGCACTTTGGTTGATTCCATATCTTTGCTATTGTGAAAAGCGCTGTATTGAACATGGAGATGTAGGTGTCTCTGTGGTACGATGACCCATCTCCCTTTGGGTAAATTCCCAATAGTGTTATAGCTGGGTCATATGGTAGATTTATTTTTAGTTTTTTGAGGTACCTCCATATTGATTTCCACAGTGGTTGCACCAATTTACAGCTCCACCAACAATGTAAGAGTGTTCCCTTTTCCCCACAACCTTGCCAGCAATTGTTGTTGTTTGTTTTATTGATCTTGGCCATTCTTACTGGTGTAAAGTGAAATCTCAGAGTTGTTTTGATTTGCATTTCCCTGGCAGCCGAAACGCCACCAGAGCTCCCTCCTGGAGAACCCAAAGGGCAAACCAAGGTCCCAGGGTGCAGGTGCAGGAGGCTCTGCGGCACCAGCACTGCCAATGGCCTCTTGCTCCGGTGTGAGAATTACTGTTTTCACCTGGCTAGATCCTGTCTCTTGGGATGTGAAGGGATGTGGGGTCCATGGAACTGGACCCCAACCAGAGCTCCGCAGCTGGGGCATCCCATGTGAAAAAAACAAGATGAACTCTGCCCATGCCTCCAGGAAGTTGGGAAGCCAGGGCTGGTTAAAGAGCTGCAACAACCACAGCAAGGTGAGTGCTTGAAACAAACCTGTTCGTCTCAGTCTCCCAACAGACCAGCCAGGCAGGAGGCTTTGTGATGTTATCATGCCCAGATGGAACCTCAGAGAAGGTGGGAACTTGGGCAAGCTCATGCACCTGGAGAGTGGCAGAGCTGGGATTTTTGAGTCTATCTGATTCTAAGGGGCTGGAGTTTAGCTCAGTAGAGTGTTGCTCTGAGCATTCTGAGGCCCTGAGTTCGATCCCCAGCACTGCAAAAATGGGAGAAGGACCTGGCAGCCCACTCTGGAAGCAATCCAGAAACAATCAGCCATTGAAAACCCTATGAATAGCAGAGAAGCACTGACATATTGTCAGGCATGGCACAGTGTCAGGTAGTGTTACATTCTGTTGTACATAGGGTTGCTGTGAGTAGGACTCAACTCTGTGGCACTTAAAAATAGCATCTGATTCTAAAGCACCCACACAGTGTTCCTTTTCCTCCTCCTCCTCTCTTCCTCCTCTTCTTCTTCTTCCTCCTCCTCCTCTTCTTTTTTCATTCTTCCTTCCTTCCTCCCTTGCTCCCTTCCTTCCTCCCTCACTCCCTTCCTTCCTCCCTCCCTTCCTCTTTCTTTCTCTCTCTCCTTCCCCCCTCTCTCTCTCTCTCTCTCTCTCTCTCTCTTTCTTTCTTTTTGTTTCTTTTCTCTCTCTTCCTTTACTGGGAATGTTGAACCCAGGGCCTCGCACATACTTTGCAAGTGCTCTTGAGCTGCACCCCCAGCCCCTTTTATCATTTTTTCTTTTGAGACAGGGCCTCCGTTGCACAGGCTGTCTCTGGCCTCCAGCTCACGACCCTCCTGTCTCAGCCTCCCGAGTCTCTGGGATTACAAGCCTGAGCATGGCGCCTGGCTTCTCCATTTTGTCTTCTCTCCCTCTCTCCCTCTCCCCTTCTCTCACAGATGCTGCATTTACAAGGTCCCCAAATCAAAGGGTACAGAAGGATAGACAGCGCTAGTCCTCTTCCCACCCCTGTTTCCCAGCTTGCCTTCCTCAAGACAAGTAAGGGCCCCAGACTTTTATAACTAGTTTAAAAATATTCCCTGCATATATAAATAAGCACATGTTCTATAGATATTCTCCCCTGCTTTTTTGGACAAAAAAATGCATGCATCGTGTATGTGCTGTTTTGCACCCTTTTCCCCCTTCACTTATCTCTCTTGGCAGTCTTTCCATCTCAGCTTTTCCTCATGTGGCTTTATAGCCCATATATTCCACCCATCCTGTTTTGGGTTATTTCGGGGCTTTCCCCCTTACCCAGTTACAGGCTGGCCTGTGGGATTAGCCTTGAGGGCAGCACACTCTGCATGCACAGGTGCACCTGCCAGGGGACGCCCCAGGAGGGTGACTGCTGAGCGCACTTGGTGCGGTTCACTAGGTCCTCCCCAAGGCTGCTCCCATGCTGAAGCAGGAGGGTCCACCTTCCTTGGGTAATCTGGCTCTTCTAGCCTGTCCCTCGGACAGCGCTTCCTCCCACATGCTCTGGCTGCCTGGTACAGGTCCTGTCTGGGTGCTTCTCCAAGACGGAGAGCGGCTTCTTCCTCTGCTCCCAGCACAGTAGGAGCTGCCTCCTCTTTGCTGATCCCTTACCATTTCCACTCGGCAAGAATGGTCACCCCCACTTTGTTGTTGTTGTTGTTAGGTGCCATCGAGTCAGTATCCAACTCATAGCTACCCTACGTACAACAGGCGAAACACTGTTGTCAGTGCTTCTCTGCTGTTCATAGGGTTTTCAATGGCAGATTGATTTTTGGGAGTGGGTTGCTGGGTCCTTCTCCCAAGCCTACAGCACCTGGTGTTCCCAGGCAGTCTCCCATTTAAGTACTAACCAGGCCCAACCCTGCTTAGCTTCCAAGATTCAACAGGATCGGATGCCACAGGGCTACGGCTGCAGGCTCACCCCCACTTTACAGGTGGGCAAATTGAGGCTCAGGGACATCCTGATTTGCCCATGGCCATAGTCCTCAGCCATAGAAAACCCTATGAGGGTTGGTATAAGTCAGACCCAATACGAAGTCACCTAACAACAACAACAACAACAACAACAACAACAACAACAAATACGTGCCCTTGGCTTCCCAGGCTGAGGAGACCCAGGGCCCCTGGCCTCCAGTGCCAGCTTGGCCCATGGGCCACACTACCTCCCAGTGGCTGCTGGAGAGCAGTTTGCCAAGGAAGGACAAGATTTCAGCTGTGTTCTGTCACTTCACACACAGAAAGGCCAGTAGCACAGGGTCTGCGCCGGTTCCTGTTCGTTTGTCAATGAAGATTAGAAAGATGCGAACACCTGTCCCACGTGTCGGGAGTCCTCACAGCCCCACGTGCACGTCTGAGCTCACCTGCTTCTCAAAATTGCAGCGGCAGGTGCCATCCTTAGCCTTGTGGTCCTGATGGGCGCCAGGGAGGACGGGGCAGAGGCCCTGTCCTCAACCCCTCCACTCCGGCACCCTCAGTCAGTGGCGTTTAATCTCTAAGGCTGACACATTGTCACTGATGTAATTTTCAGCTCTGCTGACAAGGGAACCACCTGGTTGGTATCATTTCCAAGATGGCAGGAAGGTCGCCAGTCATAGGAGCCGGCTGCCTCCGCCAGCTTGGTGGTGTGTGTGAGCCCCGTTAGCTCTGACCTCTGGCTCACAGCTCGGATCCCGGTGGAAACGAGATCCCCCTGCGGATTTCTCAACTTGCTCATGTCAGGGCAGCCTTCTGTGGTTCTTATTATAGGCATGAAGGAGACTCTCCCCAAGTTTAGAACTGAACTGTACTGTTAGGGGTGTTTCTACAAACCCTGCTGCATCCTAGAGTCTCGGGGCTGGACTTCCCTGCACATGGCCTTCTGCCTCCCTGCAGCTTTTATTTTTATTTATGTGCGCGCGCGCGTGTGTGTCTATGGAGTTGAACCCAAGGCCGAATGCATACTTTTGCAGGTGTTTTACCACTGAGTCGCACCCCTGCCCATGTTTTACTTCTTTTTTCTTTTTCTTTTCTTTTTCTTTTTTTTTTTTTTTTTAATTTTGAGACAGGGTCTTGCTGACTTATGCAGGCTGCCTGGTCTCAGACTTGCCATCCTCCTGCCTCAGCCTTCCGAGTCGCTGGGATTGCAGGCGTGAGCCACTGCCTCAGCTTCCCTGCAGCTTTTAGCTCCCACCTCCCCATCCTTTCTCCACCTCCTCCTGTCTCTATGCTGTGGGCTTCACCATCCACTTATCACTGCCCAGCCGATCCATCCTGACCTCCCAGTCTTGGGTCCTCCTCTCCCCAGTGCGTTTCTGTTCCCTGCCTTAGCCACTTGGTCCCTCGGGAAAGCCTGAGCCTCTAAAGAGGCCACTGTCAAGCTTCTTTCTAGCTCATTCCTTTGAGACTTCACCCCCAGGGCCCACACATCCACTGACCTCACCATCCTTTTGCCCCTTCAAACCTCACTCCCCTCCTTTCCCAGCTGACCTGGAACTTGTGGTCCTCCTGCCTTAGCATCATGAAGGCTGGGATTACAGGCGTGCGCCACTGCGTCTGGCTCTTCCTATTTGTTTTGCTGGCCTATATCTGCCCCACTAGAACATCAGCCTCATGAGCTCAGGGACTGTCTGTCTCCTGCTCTATCCCAGCATGTGGAGAGAAAGTGGAAGGTGGAAGCTGCCTTGTGCCCAGGAACTGAAGGGTCAGGGAGGCAGGGGGAGCAGGGTAGGCCTGGGCCCCTGCACTTTGCCCAAGGAGAAGAGCCCCGTTAGCGCTTCTTGGTCTGGGAGACCATCTTGGGAGAGTTTTTCACTCCAAATTAGAGGACTCTGGACCTCTGCAGAACTGGTGCTTCCCACCCGTCTAGAGGATTTAAGATTTCCAAGCAGACGTTCGGATGATCATGACAGCCTCTAATGCCTAAGCCAGGGGTGACCGATGTGATCACCTCTCCAACCCCTGGATTTTACAAGCAGAGAGCTGAGATTAGGGTATAAGACACAAGGACACTGAGCCCAGCCCCTTTCCTGCAGCCCCAGCTTGTCCACTCTCACCGCTCTGCGGCCTCATGCACTCATTTGCCTTAAAAGAATAGCCAGGTGTGCAGGCATTTGCCTGTAATCCCAGCAATTTGGGAGGCTGAGACAGGAGGATCGCAGGTTCGAGGCCAGAAGCAGCCTGCATAACAGTGGGACCCTGTCCCAAGATAAAAAATTTAAAAATGGGCTGGGGGTGCAACTCAGTGGTAGAGCTCTTGCAAAGTATGTATGTGTGAGGCCCTAGGTTCAACCGCCCTAGTACCACAAAAATAAAATAAAATAAAATAAAATAAAATAAAATAAGAATAGCAGAAATGTGTCCTCTAACCCCAGCTGAACATTCCAATGAAATCGATGAAATACTCTGCAGAAGATGTTGCAGGATCTGGCTTGGCTCCAGGGGGCCAGCGAGTGTCTCCCCATGCAACACCACGGTTCTTGGTTCTCAGCATGTCATGGCTCATCAAATCCCTGCGCCACCTGGGAGGCAGTCCTATCATTATTACCTCATCGTTTTGAGACTCGGATCACATAACCACACACATCACCAGCAAAAGACAACACCTACACGTAGACCCTGTCTGGCTTCAGAGCGCCCTCTAAGGGGCAAATGTGCTGTGCCAAAAGGCATTTTCAGTTTAAGCACTTCTCCCCCCAGAAGGCTGGAGTCTATCCAGAAGAACCCCATCCTTCTGAAACAGGCGTGAGCAAGGCGCCCTGCTTGCCCTAAGGGGAGGCAGCCCCCAGACTCCAAGGGAAAGGGAATGGTCGCTACGTGAGTCCCGCTTTGTGCCAGGTGCTTCTGGACGGTGACTTGGCTTGGTTCCTGTGGGACCCCACAGGTGGCAGGTGGGTAGAAGTGGGATTTGAAGCTGTGTATTTTCCCCTCTGACAGGAGACCCCGAAGACTTGGGAAGGGTAAAACATGACTAAGCAGCATTGCTGGGTCATGGCCCAGGACTGGCAGGAATCTCAGCATGTTCCAGCCTAGGGCTGACCATCACATTTTTCCTCTCATTCCCTAAGAACAGGAAAAACATGATGGTAGCTGGAGTTCCCACTGAGATGGGGAAAAGAGTTTGAACCAACTTATCACCAGGTTTTGAGTCCAAAGAAGAAAATAACTTGTTCTCATTTGCAAAACCTTAATTCGAATACAAATTTTTAAAAAACTGAGTTGTCTACAAGATCCCAAGTTTGGCATTTTATCATGTCAAAGATCAGTAGACTAAAGTGAGGTGTCCAGAGGCAGCCCAGTGTAACCGAAAGAACTGTGGACTAGGAGAAAAGATTCTAGTTTGGGGCCTAGCTGTGTGACTTGGGCTTGCTGTGTGGCCCTGTGTGGGTTGCCTCCCCTCTCTGGGCCTCTATTTCAACACCATGGAAATAAAGGGCTCATGTATGATGAGTTCTCAGTTCTGCTCCAGACTTGAAGATCTACAATAGGAACAAGGGTTCTAGACTCAGACCACTGGAGTTCAAATTTTTGCCTCATCATTTACTAGCTAGTATAAACAAGTTAGACCAGTTGCTTAACTACTCTGGGACCTAATTTCCTCAGGTGTAAAACAGATTGATAATACCTCTGTCATGGAGTTGCAGAAACAGAATGAGAAAACTCATGTAATCTGCCTGGCCCAGAGCCCAGCACTGTCAGAGGATGTGCTGAATACTAGTTAGTCATTGCAGTGAGGAGTGTTCTTTATATGTTGTGAAAACAAAAAACAAAAACAACAACAAAAAAAAACCAACAAAAAACAAACAAACAAAAAACAACCAAATCATAAGAACCTGAATCTCTACTAATAAATATTCATTAAACACATATTCCTCATTTGTGATGAACACTTCCAGGTGGCTCCCAAACCATTCCCAGCCCCTTCTTTGCTATCTGTAAACAAAGACATTAGAAACCCAGATGTTTCTTCTCTCAGCCTTGCTGTGCCATGTGCACTGTTTTCTGGCCAGGGGATGTAAGCTCCTGGGTAGCTTCCCTGAAGGCTTTTGTTTCCTGCTAAAATGGACGGTCACACAAAGAAAGCTCCTGCA
The DNA here is from genome assembly GCA_007922755.1 of Pedetes capensis. NCBI lineage: Eukaryota > Metazoa > Chordata > Mammalia > Rodentia > Pedetidae > Pedetes > Pedetes capensis. The sequence goes on along the minus strand of VMDO01001650.1, from coordinate 116,893 downwards.
ACCCTTTTGGTTTCTTCCTCCTTTAAATATGAATACATTATTTGGAGCCATGGCAGCAGTCTTGTGACCAGGGGGCACAATCCCAAGGAGGAAACCCCACAAAGCTGAGGCTATCATAGTGCAAGGGCAAAAAGAGCCTGGACCCTAGACTATGTCATTGCTGAGAAGACACCAAGCTCAACAACTCTGGCTGCTATGAAAATATAAACCATACTTGTCCATGCCAATGTCCCAGCTGGGCACCTTGGTGCATGCCTGTAGGGCACTGCCTAGAGAGGCAGCTAGCCACAAGGCCTATCTGGCCTGCTTGGAGGTCTGAGATGCATTCTCCGGGCAGTAACTTTTCCCCTATATCCAGGAACTCCGCATCGAGTTTCCCAAGATGACGCTGGTGTCCACCTCCTCTCCTCAGACCTCCCAACACCTGATTGGCTATTTCCAAATTACAGAACAGCCCCCGATGGGACCATTAAAAAACAACTCCTGTTTGGTTCCTTTTTGGATGCTTCATTTGCCTCTCCCTCAGGATAGGCTAAGCCTCAATCACCTGACATGACATGGCAGTCTCTGATTGGCCAGGTTAGGGAATATAAAGACGGTACATGGAGCATTCAGGTTCCATTCCACTGACTGGGACAGATGAGGAATAAAGAGCTGTGTTGACCTGAGCACTTGGAGTTGGCATCATCACTCGAAGAAAGAAGCAAGGAGCCGCTGTGGGCATAAGTCTCTGAACCTGCCTTTCTCAAGGCTTCTCAGAGTAGCTGTGGGCATAAGTCTTCTTTCTGGGCAGTGCAGCTCCCTGGCTCTTGGCTCACCCTCACCAGACAGTGGGTCTTTGGTGGCTGGGTCCTGCTCTCTACCAGAGGCCTACAGCCGGAGCAAGACCAGTGGCGGGTTACGCCCCACACATGCCTGTAATCCTAGCACTCAGGAGGTGGAAGCAAGAGGAGCGTGAATTCGAGGCCAGAGGCAGCCTGTGTGACTTAGGGAGACCCTGTCTCAAAATAAAAAAATTTAAAAAGGGGCTAGAGGTGCAGCTCAGTGTAGAGCCCTTGCCTAGCATGTGAGAGGCCCTGGGTTCAACCCCCAGTACAGAGAAAATAGAAGAAAGAAAGAAAAGAAAGAAAGAAAGAGAGGAAGAAGAAAGAAAGAAAGGGAAGGAAAAAAGAAAAGAAAGAAAGAAAGGGAAAAAGAAAAAAGAAAGAGAAGGAAAAAAGAAAAGGATAAAGAAAATAGGGGAAGAAAATGTAAAACAAACAAGCAATGTCCACTTCTTGCTCTTCATGGCAGAGCAAGTTTCTCATACATCAATCAACAAACATTTATTGAGTCTCTACTAGTGCTGGGCACCATTCCAGGTATTAAGTTTACAAGAATGGCTAAGACATCTTCAAAGTTTTGCAGTCTGCTCGGGGAAACAGCCAAACTGTTTTAATGTAATAAAAATGTAAGTGGTAGTAATGCAAGGCTTTACATGTTAGCAAGGCAGAGGACAGACTCTTCCTTCTAGACCTGATTTGCCTGAGAGTACATACTTTTTTTCCGCTTCACACTTCTTCCCTAACACCTAGCCTGGCCTGTAGTAGATGCTTGACAAATACTTGTTGAGTTCGGAAGCTATTACTGCTGCTTGCCCTGCACTAATAACAATTGGGCTCCTGTGGCCTTTTTCTTCTTTCCCTTTGGTACTTGGGAGTGGAAACCAGGGCCTCACACATACTTTGCAAATGCATTGCCACCAGGTTTCACCCCCAGCCCCTTTTATATTTTTTATCTTGAGTCAGGGTCTGGCTAAGTTGTGCAGCTGCCTCTGACTCGAACCTGTGATCCTTCTGCCTCTGCCTCCTGAGTTACTGGGATGATGTGTAGTGCTGGGGGTTGAGCCAGGGCTTTGCTCCTGCTAGGCAAGTGCTGAACCACTGAACTGCACCCCCAGTCCCTGCTTTTTGAAGCTGGGTGTGACTGTGTGACTTGGGAGTAGTAATGTGAGCAGAAATGATGTGTGTTGATCTCGAGTGAGAATATTCATGAGCTAGCGCACAACTCCGTGTCCTCTCTTCCCTGCCTTGCCATGCAGAGGAAGTCAGTGGACACCACAGAAACACCTGTGTTATTTTGCACTTTCCTGGTACTTAGCGGTGGGTTGTTCCTGCGACGCAACCTGGCTGCACCTGACTACTTCAGTACATGCAGAACTGATTAAATACGAGTGAATGATGCCCGAGTCAGGGATGAATTGAAAGGGTGAGGGGCCAAAGGTAGGGAAGTTTGGGGCGGATACTGTTGGTTTCCTACCCGGTGGAAGCTGCCCTTCACCTTCTGCCCTTCCTCCTGGCAGAGCCTGAGTCTGGCTATGTTGTTGTCAGGTGCTGTCAAGTCAGGTCTGACTTATAGAGACCCTCATAGGGTTTTCAATGGCTGTTTCAGGATTGCTTTGGGAGTGGATTGCCATGTTCTCCTCCCTTTTTTGCAGTGCTGGGGATCGAGCACAGGTCCTCAGAGAGTGTGGAGCAGCGCTCTACTCACTGAGCTAACCCCCAGCCTGCATTTGGCTATAGACATTGAAAATGCCCAATAATGGCTTTCCCAGCTCCCCTGCAGCTAAGGCTGGGATATGTGAGCCCTGATCCCAGCCAGTGGACCCAGAGGGAGTCTTCTGGAGGGATTTCTAGAAAGGGGGCTTCCCACATAAAAAGAATGGACTTTCTTCACAGTGGAAGCCACTCCATGTTGAGTTTTCTGTTACTTGCAACCACAAGCATCCCAACACAGCATCAATAGCTGCCACGATGCAGTGCCACAGGGAAGGGAAAAGGATGCCAATAGACAGAGGCCTTAATGAAAGGGACAGGGTATGGGGAAAGAGCTGAAGAGAGGAAGGACACAGATCCTAGAAAACTTGGTGATTAGGAATGGGGCAGAGCTTTTCAATGTGCAGAAGAGGAGGACTTTAAAAACCCAAGGTGCTCAGCAGAGGGGAAGGTGTTTCACCAAAACTCAGCTCTGCAAAGCAGCTGACCAGGGACTGGAGGGTGCATGGGAGCTGGAGGGCTGAGTAAGGGGAGAGCCAGGGGCATAGGCAGGACTTGGAGAAGGGCTGAGTTTGGGGTCAGGAAGCCTAGAAAAGATCATAGTAGGCTGGACAGTTTCCTCCTAATACGTTGCTGTTCTTGTTAGGTGCTGTGGAGTCGTGTCTGACTCATAGCGACCTTCATAGGGTTTTCAATGGCTGACTGTTTCAGGATTGCCTCAGGAGTGGATTGCCAGGTCCTTCTCCCATTTTTGCAGTGCTGGGAATTGAACTTGGGACCCCAGAGACTGCAGACCGGTGCTCTACCAACTGAGCTAAATTCCAGGCCCCTCCTAAATTTTGTACTTTATAGCTAGTACTTCACAGATAGTTTCTCCTTCCTTCTTTCCTTCCTGCCCTCCTTCCTTCCTTCCTTCCTTTTCAGTGATTGTTTGATTTTGTGAAGTGACTGGAGCGCTATTTAACAACAAGCCTCTGTTGTTGAACATTTAGATCGTTCCCAGTGTTTCGCTGTTGCACAAACACGGCAGTCAGGGTTTACTCAATCAGCAAATATTTGTGAATTGGGATCCCATGCTGTATGAAAGCATCTTCCCCAGAGGCATTTGGAGACGAGCAGCGGGAAGAGTGTAGGAATAATCAGGAACCCAGATGGGCTCCCATCCCTCTCGGGACCCCCGAGTGCAGGCTATGTTCTTCGCTACCCAAGCCTGGCCAGTGCACATGAACCCATCAGGTCACAGCTCAGCCGGCGTGCTCATGAACTTGACCAATGTGCGTTGGCCACACACAGAGATTCCCGCTCTATGCACCCACCACCCTGGTGCCCCAGGCCCCAGTGGGGCTGAATTTTACAAAGATGATGAATGCATGAAGAATATCAGTGGTTAACACTTTATAAACACTGCTGTCTGGGGGCACATGAGGTAAGGAGTACTATTTTCCCAGATTTTAGAAGCAAAAACTAAGGCACAGGGATGGTAAAGAACTTACCAGATACGCAGCTCCCACGGCTGTGACTTGACCCTGGAAACCTCAGCTTCCTAACTGTTGCACCTGTGCTGCCCCAAGAAAGGGAACAGGACCTATCCCACAGGAATGTTTTGTCTTTGCTCTTAGGCGCTTTTCCTTCTGAAATTTCTACAGGGTGAACTCTGTGTCGTCTTTATTGGATGAGCACTTCCCCACATGGAGTAGGGCTTGTCTTCTTTTGGTGACTCACCTGCCAGGACCCTTGAGGCCAGGGCTTTCCTTCTCCCCAGGGAGAGGGGTACAGAGCTTCGTCCTGCCTCCACAGCCCCACGGCGCCAGGAGACCCAGAGCCTAGTGGCAGCCCAGGCCTCCAGACTCCTTACCAGTGATCTTGGGGCTGCAGAAGCCTAGCTGGGTCCCCTGGTCAGACCGCCTCACCTGCAATCTGAGCTCCCCTGTCCCCCATCTCTCCCTGCCCACCTCTGTCCCAGAGACACCTGTCCCCAATTTCCTCTACTCCCCACCCTCCCCTGACCCCAGCAGCCCCAGGAGCACGGCCCTGCTGCCTTTGACCCACTGCACAGAAACACTAACGACGGTCTTTTTGGCGACTCCCTCCTTCCTGCGTGTTTCTGGTCATTCAGTTTCTTCTTAGCTATTGGAACAAAAGGCCCTCTTCGCCTTGGACTGCTCCAAATGCCAATGTCAATAGTGACTTACAGAAAATGTGACCACCCCCAGCAATTCTCATTTGCTTACTGTAACAGAAGTAGCACCAGCACCAGAGACACCAGCATGAGAGACTGGCCATGACACATGGGTTCTCCTCCACCCTCTAGCCCACCCCCTCCTCAAAAGTAACCACTCTCAGCAGTTCTTTTTCTGAAATGTTATATGCATGTTGTTAGGCACCCTCACATTGAATCTGACTCATAGTGACCCTATGTACAGCAGAATGAAACACTCCCCAGCACTGTGCCGTACACATGATCTTTTCATGTTTAAGCCCAAGATTGCAGTCACTGTGTTTTTTCTCATTTTGAGTCGGGTCACATCAGCAACAGGAGGTCCCCGGGGCTCTACTCCATTCCCGTCATTAAGATCAACTTTCCTTTGAGGAGGCAACTCTTCCCCAGTCTTTTTCTGAATGCTGGAGGCCAGCTGAGTCACTGAGGACTTCCCCTGTTCTGAGCACCATGGAAACATTCCCATCAACCCAGAGGACTAAAAACCCTCTTTGGTCTCCTTCATTCATTCATTGATTAACCATTAGTTTATTTAGCAAATATTTATTAAGTTCCTTTTGTTGTTTTTGGGTGCCGTTGAGTCGAGTCCAACACATAGTGACCCTATGTACAACAGAACGAGCCACTACCTAATACTGTGCTGTGTACACGATCTTTTTTATGTTTGAGCCCATTGTTGCAGCCACTGTCTTGTCTCATTTTGGTAGTGCCACATCAACAAAAGGAGGTCCCACAGGCTCTACTCCATTCCCATCACTGAGGTTGACTCTACCCTGACAAGGCAACTCTTCCCCAGTTGTTTCTTGAATGCCTCCCAAAGTGAGGGGCTCATATGCAGCACTATATCTGACAGTACTTCTCTCCTATTCATAGGGTTTTCAATGGCTAAGTGTTTTGGGAGTGGGCTTCCAGGTCCTTCTCCCTAGTCTATCTTAGTCTGGAAGCTCAGCTGAAACCTGTCCACCATGGGCAGCTCTGATGGTATCTGAGATTCTGGTGGCATAGCTTTCAGCACCCCAGCAACATGCAACCCCCCCCCCCACAACATGACAAGCTAACAGATATGTGGGGGTTATATGCGTATAGACATATAAAAATTTCCCCCTTTTAAACAAAAATGGTAGCATGTACTTACCATTTGAATCCTCATCCTTTTTTAATTTTGGTTTTTCTAGCTTGTTAACATATCTTGGAGAACTTTCCCAAAGAGCAAATCCAAATCAGCTCAATTCTTCTCAATAGCTGCAGAAAATTACATTATGTGGCTTATATAATAATTTATTCAACTAACTTCCCGCTAACAGACATTTAGGTTACTTCTAGATCTTTCCTATTCCAGTTGATGTTGTATTTAACAACCCCATGCACTAATTTTGGGAGGACTCTTGTGAATGTTTCTGCAGTATAAATTCCTACAAGTATTGATTTTTAAGTGGATGATGCCAAGTTGCCCACCACACGGCAGCTTTTCAAGGGAGACTGAACTAATAGCTTAGGCATTGATGGTCAAATCATTTAAAATAACTTAGACTTAACTAAAATCTGTCTAGTTGGATAGTATGTAATTTCTGCACAGGTCTCTGTTTAGTGAATACATCATTGTATGCTGGTCAGGAATCTTTCTCCAATAAAGGAACATAAAGATTTAAATAAAATGAAATAAAATAATATAAATAACTTAGATTCTACTTTATGTGGGGGAGTATTTTAATGCCTTTACAATCCAAAAACAAAGTGTGAAGGAAAAGAATCCTACATGTGATTATATTACAATTTAAAACTTTTGTCCCCATGGACGATAACATTAAAAAATTAAAAGAGCCTGGGTGTGGTGGTGCATGCCTGTAATCTCAGTGACTCCGAAGGCAGAGGCAGGAGGATTGCAGGTTCAAGGCCAATAGCAACCTGCTTAACTTGATGAGACCTTGTTTCAAGATAAAAAATAAAAAAGGGGGGCTGAGGGTGCAGCTCTGTAGTATAGTTTGTGCAAAATATGCACAAAGCTCTCAGTTCAATCCCTATGTACTGAAAAAAAAAATTAAAAGACAAGTCACATAGAGAGAGAGGAGATTTAAAAGACATTCAACAGAGTTAATATTCAATTCTGCCAAAATTTACACACTATTACGGAAGACTGATATCCTGTCATTCCAAATGGGAAAAGGCTGAGGACAAGCAACCCAGAGAAGAGGAAATTGGAATAACTCCAATAACTCCAAGAGCTCCCAGTGAGCGTGTGAAATCATGCCTAACCTCCTATCAGGAAAACACCAACAGTGAGATAGGATTTCACACCCTTCAGATTGGCACATTTTTTAAAGTTGGGTAATACCAACAGAAGTGAAGCAATTTGGTGTCTGACATGTTCAGAGGGAGTGTAAACTAGTATAGCCACTGGAAGGAACCACTGGGCAACACCTGGTCAAACTGGAGATGTGCCCACAGTATTAACTTGTTAGGTGCCATTGAGTCGGTATCTGACTCATAGCAACCCTACGTACAACAGGAGAAACACTATTGTCAGTGTTTCTCTACTACTCCTAGGGTTTTCAATGGCAGATTATTTCCAAGGAGTGGGTTGCTGGGTCCTTCTCCCAAGCCTATAGCACCTGGTGTTCCCAGGCGGTCTCCCATCCAAGTACTAACCAGGCCCGACCCTGCTTAGCTTCTGAGATCTGATGGGATCGGAAGCCACAGTGGTATGGCTGCAGGCCACAGTATCAACTAGACAGTCTAATTCTGTGAGTTCTTGGTGCTTCAATACTTGCACCTTGCTGACTGGGGACATGCTGCTCCTCCCAGCCCTAGCCAACCCCTAGAGCTAGCAAGGATTTATGGGGACCATGCCTCTCCTCCCAATCCAGAGCTACCCAATCCAGAGCCCACATTTGGAACCACCTCTTCTTAGGGGCTGTGACACCCCAGAGCCCACCCGGTAGACTAGATCCCACCCAGAGTATTCCAAGTAGCCAATCCTAGGCCATTTCCCTGCCCTGTCTGCCTTTCCCAGGGAAAACCCAACAAAGGCTCTGGGCCCAGCTTACCCCTCATCCTTTCTGCTTCCTGATCAAACCTGGCGCTTTTCCACATGGCCCTGCGTGACATGGGAATGCAACTAACAAAGACCTTCTTCCAATGCCATTAGCCTCTCCGTGGAGTAACCCAGTCACCTGGAGAAATTGAAATCCCTAGGATACAGCTGACACACCCATGCCATGCCTAGAGAAGTTCCCATATAATGCCAGGTTGCTCACCGTAGCATCACTGATCACAGCAAACACTGGAGACAACCCAAATGTCCATCGTAGGGAGAATGATAAATAAATTGTATCAGGGGCTCAAAACGGGTAACAAAAAGCAGGACTATAGGAAAGACTGAGCCATGTGTCATACAGCAGAGGAAGAACAGCAAGTTGCAAAATAAATACAATGTATTTATGTGAAACTTGAAAATAATAGCAAGTATTATTTTTAAAACATTTACAGAATGACAGTATAAAAGCCCGAGAAAGAAAGATCCTCACCAATCTGGAATCTCATCTCCCATGAGAGGGGAAAAGAGTTGAGGAAAGGGTTTAAAGGAAGGTTCGCTTCTGTCTGGGATGTTTCATTGCTGTAGAAGCAAAGAAATATTTGTCAAAAAATGGAGGGAAAGTTAAAATTTCATCTTGTTTTTCTGGGACAGGTTCCCACTATGTACCCCACACTGACCTCAAGCTTATGATCCTCCTGCCTCAGCCTCTTGCATACTAGGATCACAGATGTGAGTCACCATGCCTGCCAAATGGTAAGATTTGTTCAGCACGGCTGTTGGTACGTGAATGTTTGCTGTACTACCTTTGGTACCCTGCTGTTTGAGCTATTTCTTCTCTTTTTTCTTTTTTTTTTTTCTTTCGTTTTTTCTGTTCTTTTCTTTTTTCTTTTTTGGTTTGTTGCAACAAGGTCTCACTCTGCAGCCCAAGGTGGCCTTATGTTCACATCAATCCTCCTTCCTCAGTTTCCCAGGTGCTAGGATTACAGATGTGTACTGCCATCCTTGGCTTGTCTGAGCAACTTCATTAGGATGAAAAGATACTTTTTGGTTCTACGGATATCTCAAGATCTTACAAAAGAGCAACATGGCAGGAAGCCACCAAGCTCTTTCTCCATCTCAGCTGGGTCCAACTTTCTCCCCTCTCTTTCAGTTGTAAAATTCATGGTCTCTAGAAAATGTTATTGTTCTGTTTTGGTTTTTTTGTTGTTGTTGTTTGTTTGTTTTGTGGCAGTGTGTTTCTGTGTAGCCCAGGCTGTCCTGAACTCACTAAGTAGTCCAGACTGACCTTGAATTCAAGCTGATCCTCCTGCCTCAGCCTCCCACAGTGCTAGGATACAGGCATGCGCCACCAAGCCCGGCTTCTAGAAAAAGTTTAAACACTTGCACCTCATAGAGGATTCACCTGTAGGTTTGTTGATCAAGTCTTCAAAAATTAAGCCATACATCTCACAAGATAAGATTCAGTTTTACAAACTGTTCAATTAACTATCAGAACTCCACTTTCCTTTTTTGGGCAGAGTAGGGAGCATCCTTAGCTGTAAAGGAGGCTTGGGAAACCAAGAATCAGCCTTCTCGGCTTCTTCCCAGGAGGTGGCCAAGGAGTAAGTGGGTTGGAACGGCTTCTGTGTAGACAGCTCGGGTTCTGCATGGTCTCATTTTGCCTGATTGTTTCCACCTGGCAGCATCTAACTTGTCTATGCTCTGTATTTACTGGAAATAGGAAGTTAGGTCTCAATCAGAGTTCGGTTAAGCATTTTTGGCATAAATGCTCATAGGTAATGCTGCAACCTTCATACTCTGTTGTATCAAGTAATGACCAGTTTCTTTGCTAAATGACAATTTTCAAGACGTAGGCAGAGGTGGATATCATCATTGAAAAGCCATCCCGGAATCTGGATCTGTCTTCCTCCCCAAGAATAGTCCTGGAATTGTGTGTAAGAAGTGATATGTTTCTGAGGCATGATTTCCTCAGGGACCGGTGAGACAGGCAAGAAGTGTTAAATTAGTTAAAACATCACGTGAGAAGATGATGAAGTGACTTTAAAACTCAAATGCAGAGCCAGGGTGGTGACTCACATCATTTGTAATCCCAGCGATTTGGGTGGTGGAAGGAGGATCCCAAGTTCGAGGTCAGAGGCAGTTTTTGCAGTTAGTGAGACCTTGTCTCAAAATAAAAGTAAAAAGGGGGTTGGGGGGCAGCCCAGTGGTAGAGCACTTGCCTAGTATGTGCAAGGTCCTGGGTCCAACCCCTCATTATTGCATAGGAAGAAAAAGAAAATCAAATGCAGAAATGCTGGCCAGTGATTCTTCCTGGGTCTCATCCCCTTGATGTGCTCAGGGCTTTCAGGAGGATGTGAGGAACGTGCGGCCTCCACTGCTCAGCCCTCCTTGGATGCAGAGGCTGCTCTGAGGTCTGCCTGTGAGGTTCAGGTCGCCGGCCCCCTGTGGTCTTCTTGTGTGCACCATTGTGGGCTGCCACTTTGCTTGTGTGCTTTGAGGCACTGCACGGCTGTGGTCTCCAGTGTCCCCACAGACCGAGGACCATGAGCCCTCATTGCATCCAGGCCCCTGCAGCCCATGTAAATCAGGTGGCCTTCTCCCCACTTCGTAGGAGGTCAGGGTGACCTGGAAGGAGAAACTTGACCACAGCAATTTTCCTTTCAACAGGGCTCCATGCCCACTTCCATCTGCTCATCCTTCCCAACTTCAGTGGCAGAGTCCCTGGTCCCCACACTAGAGCTGTCCCCACCAACATCTATCACCTCACGTACATCTGAAAAGTAAAATCAGCCTCTACCTAGTTTCCCCAGGTCTGCCAGAGGCAGTTGCACCCCGCCCTACCTGCTGGCTGACAATGAGGCATGAGCCAAGACTCGCCCTGCCCATCCAACCAGTCCCATGTCCAAAGAATCTTCTGGGGCATTAGCTTGTCTTCCTGCAGCTGCCATTCTGACCTGGTCACCACCATCCTCCATTCTTGTCCTCTAGCCCTGGCCTCAGCTCCCTTCCAAGCCTCTGCTGTCCAAGGACCCTGTGCATCCCCTGCAGGTTACACCCGGATCAAGATTTCCTGTCCTGACCTCCGTTCTTTTATTCTACCTTATCTCCTGGGTCCACCTGTTCCAGAAGCCTTGGACTTTACTGCCTTCTGATAATAACAGACATGCCACCTGCCAGGCAGTTACAGCCATTATCTCTCGCCTTTAAAACTCCTGTGGCACATAGGAATTATTGTCTCTTTTGCAGACAGGGCAAACAGAGGCTTAGAGAACCACGCAGGTCACACTGCCTGTAAGAGCAAAGCTGCAAGTCCACGTCATGTCTGTCTGATCCAAAGCCCTCGTCCTGTGCTTCTGAGCCCAGTGCCCTTTCCCTCCTTCAGAAGGCACTCGTAATTGTCCCCTGCCCTCTTCCTCCCAGCCTCACCAGTCCCTGGCCCCCAGCTCCACGCACAGCTTCTTTGATGTGGCAGCCAGCCCTGCTCTCTCTCCCTTGCCTCTTGGGCTTCTGCCAGCAATCTGAGCCTTGCACAACCTAATGCTTAATTACAGATTGCCTTGTGTTCATCTCTGGTTATTCCGCCCTTGCCTGCCTGGTTCCCAGGAAGCCTGGAAGTGCTTAAGTGAGGGGGTGGAGCTGTTCCTTGCTCCCCGCCCCTGCCCCACACAGAGCCCACATGGCATTCCCAGGGGAGCCCACCTGCCTCCCCAGGAAGCAGGACCTCTGCTGTCCCAAGAGCTGACAGCTCCAGCCTGTCGCACCCCAGCCTCCAACCTGGTGATAAGCCTCATGGATGTGTCTCACCCATGCCCACGCCCACACACCCCACTCACCCACCCCTCCACCTCTGACACACACAATGTTTTCTGCTACACACACACACACACACACACACACACACACACACACACACATCTAATTGAAAGCTCCATTTCAAAGCCGAGGTACTGACATGTCTGAAACTGTCTACTCAAGGCAGAACACTGCCTCGGTACTGGAGTCTGGGCGCTGCCCTCCCTGTGGAAGTCCACTTTGGATCAGCAAGGCCAATAGGTTTGGTGGAATCTCCCAGCACCCAGGAAGCCATTGATGGCACCTCCTGCAGAGAGGCTGGGGCTGGATTGGGAACTGGGTGCGAACTTGGTGTCTCCATCTTGACTCTGGTTCTTCCACTCTGTGGTCTGAGGGCAGGGAGCGAGGAGCTGGGGTCTTGCCAGGTCAGTGCTTTGTGGTGAAATCCGGGGGCTGTGAGGAGGACCCCTCCTCCCCCAAGGGCATGGAGGGCAGCCTCTGGAGCCAGCCCTGGCCCCCGAGTGCCACCTCCCTCACCTCTCTACCCTGACCCCAATGCCTCTCAGGGGACCCATGCCCAGCGTTCATCTGTGCCATTAAATGTCGCCCGGAACTTCTCATCTCAAGGTGGGAGAAGGAACATACGCTGTGACATCTTGGACACTGGGAACGATCAAGACTTCAGGTGGATTTCTTCCTGGATGCTTAGGAGGCAGAATGAAGGTCTGGGACCTGGTGAGGGCACTGATCCAGGGTGAAAGGAAGGGAGAAGGAGCCTAAGAGGCTGACGGGTGTGGTAGATGGAACCTCAGAGGCCAAATTTCTCTTCTGTTACAGTGTTGCCCACTGTCAGTCCTAATGAGAGAATAAACAACAACTGAGTACACAGAGCTTCTTAGGTAAGAATAAAATGAAAATAATCCAGAGTCGCATCACATGAACGCAGCCTGGGGGAGCAGAGGAGGGCACTGTGGTGAGAGGACACTCCTGTGTCCCCACAGAAAGCCACCCAGCAGCCCAGCCCCTGGGGGGAGGAGACTGTTGTCCTGGAGGGAGGCGGCTTGTCCCTCATGGAGGCACAGGGAGAGCCACTGGCTGAGATTTTGCAACTGCGTGCGCAAAGCCAGTGGTTGAAGGCTGAGCCTCGCCCACGTCTGTGGGCCTGGCCCTGCGCAGGCAGCCGTGACCACTACCTCTCTGAGGCGCACTGGGAATGGGCAGAAGGCTCAGCAGCCCGGGCTCAAAATGCGTCCAGCCATGCAATGAAGGCAGCACGGGGTTCTCAGGACCAGGACACTGCTCCACCGTCCGTCCGCGGCGCTGTCTGCACCCGGTCCTGAGCCTGGGGCCTCCTACCAGCCTTGAGTCTGCCTCCTGCCGGAGCTGAACAGGCCCAGGCGGTGGCTGCCTGAGCCACCCTTGGGTGCTGGGCCACACTCCAGGCTCCTGGCTGACAGGGAAGCTGGCAGTGAGCTCCCAGCGGGAGCAGCCGGACCAGGCAGGGGCGGAGGGTGGTTCCTCCCCTGCCGGAGGCCAGAGGCCCCGAAGATGGAGGAGCAGGTGTTCAAGGGGGACCCGGACACGCCTCATTCCATCTCCTTTTCGGGCAGCGGATTCCTCTCCTACTATCAGGCTGGGGCTGTGGACGCCCTTCGAGACCTGGCCCCCAAGATGCTGGACACGGCCCATCGCTTCGCAGGCACGTCGGCGGGGGCCGTGATTGCAGCCCTGGTCATCTGCGGGATCGAAATGGGTAAGGACTCACTCTGGGCTCCCGGCAAGTCTCTGCAGGGAGGCCTCAAAGCAGAGCCTGTGGAAACTTGGGGAGGCTTCTGGAGACAAAGCTAGGCCTGGGAAGCAGGAAAGGAGGGGGTGGGTCAGTAGGTCAGGGGGCAGAATCCACTTCTGCCAAGGTCACAACCTCTAACCCACTGGGTGGACGAGGACTCCTCTGCCTCTCCCTCAAGGCTCTTGGATGGTGAACAGCCCTGGGTCCCAGGGCATGGGGGAAGGCTGGGCCATCTCTCTCTTTCACACATCCTGGTGTCCAAAGTCATAACTGGACACAGTCACAAGTGAGGGTAAGTGTTGGCCTCTTTTAAAATGCAAATACCCTTTTGAGATACTGGGAGCTGAACCCAGGGCCTCATGCACACTTTGCAAGCGCTCCACCACTAAGTTGCACCCTTGCCACTTTTGTACTTTTTATCTTAAGGCAGGGCCTCGCTAAATTATGCCTCTGGCCTTGACCTTGCAATCCTCCTGTCTCAGCCCCCCAAGTTGCTGGGATTCCAGGTGGGCCATCATGGCGGCAGGATACTTCAAATGTCAATCCGCTTGATGGGGATAGATTTTCTCACCTCTCCCAGGTGAGGGAGCATATGAAAACACTGAGGTTGGATAAGCGGCAGGAGAAGGTCTGGGGGGTGCCGGGGGCTGAATGTGGAAGCTCTCCCTTCAGCTTCTGCCCTGCTGGACACAGGGTCTCAGAGAGAAGGACGAGGCCACCCTACTGACCTCACAGGAGAGCCACTCCGTGCTTCAGGAACAGACTGTCCCAGCAGCCCTGGAACAAGGCCAAACATGCACAGCTGCCACGGGAGGCATTCACTCACTTCCTGAGCTCCTGCAGGCCCAGGCTCTGATCCAGACCCTCATGGACCTGAAGGTCCAGAAGGAAGAGACAGATAATGCACATTTAAAGAGGGAAGCCTCTCCTGTGATGTCAGAAGTGATAAGGTCTACGAATCCATTACCGAGAACAGGGACAGAGGACTAAGCGGGGACTGTGTGAGAAAGGTGGTCAGGGAAGGCTTCTCGGAGGAGGGGTTGTGCAAGCAGAGGCCTGGGGAAAGTGAGGGAATGAGTGATCTGAAGATGCCCAGAAAGGACGTCAGCAGGGCTGCAGGTGAGGGAGCAGAGATGGCAGCAGGAAGCGAGGTCTGAGCAGCAGCTGGACAAGTCAGGGGGACCCTGAGGCATGGCAACCTCTTTCTGACACCCAGGTGCCCCAAGGCCTGGGCAGGCAGTGTAGGGAGGCGGCAAAGAGCCTGCGCTCCTCAGGTGGGGTCCTCGCCATGCTGTGTCACACCGGAGACTCAGGGCAAGTCATTGAGCTTTCTGTGCCTCAGTTTCCAAAGAGTGCCTCCTTCTCATGGCAGTTAAAGGGGTGAACTGGGCTAACATGAGTGAACTACTCACAATAGTGCCTGGCACATAGAAACTTCTGGAAGCCATGAGCTATCTGATTTGGGGTTTTAAGGATCCCCAGCTGCTGGGCAGAGCGGGCTAGCGTGGGCAAGGTAGAAACTAGGTGAGGGATGAGTGTGGTCTCTGACTCGTGGTGAGGATGGGGAGAGGGACTGGATTTGGAATGCACCAGGAGGTAGAGTTGGTACGATTTGCAGCAGAGCCAGCTGCGCAGTATGTGTGGAGGTAGAAGCTGCAGGCAGCCACCTTCTCCCCGTGCAAGCAAGGCACCCTCTTCCCTGGGGCCTCTCTGTTCAGGGGAAGCCTTTGTTTTAAAGAATAATAGTAATGCCTATTCACTGAGAACCTCTTCCATGCAAGATAATATTTTCTTTTTAGTATTACATAATTAATAAACAAATTCTTTCCTTCTTATGAAATTGAAGAACGCCTAGAGTTAAGATATGGAAAGTGGGAAGAGACAACACTCACCCTGCATCCTCCAACTCACTCTTCCTCCTGGAGCCAAAGCTAAGGGCTTCTGTGTGGATCCTTCCAGATCTTTTTTTAAGCATGATGTCCTCACCCTCTTTACAAGAGGCCTTCAGAAAGGGCCTGGGGTGAGAGCTGGCTCCCTGTCCTAGGGTCACCGTCTGCCCACCCTGGCCTGCCTTACTCACCGGCCCCTTCACTTCCATCCTTCTGCTGCTTTATATCAAGTTCTTAAAAGCCAGCTGCTGAGTGACGTGATGGTCAGCTCCCTCTGGCATTTGAAGACGCAGAATTAATTCAGCTCATTTGATTTGCTAAACATTGCCAAAAACCTACTTGGTCAGTCTGTGATGGGAATGGACTTCAGGGAAGGGGAAGCAAAACCCACGAGAAGGCCACCTCCCCGTGGGATCGAGGACTAGCCTGAGCGCTGCTCGCAATCATGGCAGAGGTTCAAGGAAGGGTGAGATGTGGGGGGACTGGCTCTAGCTGAATCATTTTAACTGCTATGTAATTTACTGTTAACTGGCACTTCCTTTACATTAGGCCCTGGTCTAAGTCGTTGGCATATCAACTCATTCAGTCTTATAATAACCCTCCAAGGTGATAACTATTACCATCCCCGTTTTACAGAGGAGGAAATGGAGTCAGGGGACATTTACATGACTTGCCTAAGATCACATGAACAGTGCTCAGTAAAGCTAGAATTTGAACCCAGGCTGGACAGAGTCTACACTCGTCCCCTTTAAACCACGCTGCTAGTGGCATGTTCTGTCAGTTTGTCCTGCTGTGGAGGCTTATGTGTTGCTGTGATGCTGAAAGCTATGCCACTACTATGTCAGATACCAGTAGGGCCACCCATGGTGGACAGGTTTCAGCTGAGCTTCCAGACTAAGACCGACTAGGGAGAAGGACCTGATAGCCCATTCCCAAAATGATTAGCCATTGAAAACCCTAGGAATAGCAGAGAAGCACTGACAGATAGAATGCTGGGAAATGAGCCCTTCAGGCTGGCAGGCATTCAAGAAATGACTAGGAAGAGTTGCCTCCTCAAAGTAGTTGTTAGGTGCCATCAAGTTGGTATCCGACTCATAGCTACCCTCATAGGGTTTTCAATGGGATTGTTTCGGGATTGCCTTGGGAGTGGATTGCCAGGCCCTTCTCCCATTTTTGCAGTGCTGGGAATTGAACTCGGGACCTCAGAGATTGCAGCACTCTACCAGCTGAGCTAAATCCCAGCCCTCCTCAAAGTAGAGTCAACCTTAATAATGGGAATGGAGTAAATCCCCTGGGACCTCCTTTTGTTGATGTGGCATGACTCAAAATGAGAAGAAACAGTGGCTAGAACATTGAGCTTAAACATAAGAAGACCATGTGCATGGCATAGTGTGGGGGACTATCTCGTTCTGTGGTACATAGAGTCTCTACAAGTTGGAACCAACTCAGCGGCATCCAACAACAATAGCTCCTTGGCAAAGCAGATCCAAGATGGGGATGCTGCTGTTTAGGTAGTGGGTTCAGGTTGGACACCCCTCTGAGGAGGTGGAATTTGCAGAAAGGCCTGAAAGGGTGAGGCAATGGGCCCAAGAATATCTTGCAGAGAGCATTCTACACAGACGGAAAAGTGGCTTGTGAATATCTCATCCATGAGGACCAGGTCTCTGGACTCTTCAAGTCTCCACACCCAGGAATACCGCACCACAGTTCGGCCAGGTGTCCTATTGATGGGTACGCCAAGTTTTGCTGTTACAAACAATGTTGCAATGACCATGTCTGCTGTGCCCACAAGGCATGCATATCATTGTAGGGTATGTTGTTGTTGTTAGGTGCTGTCAAGTCGGTGTCTGACTCAGAGCGACCCTACGTACAACAGGCAAAACACTATTGTCAGTGCTTGTCTGCTATTCATAGGGTTTTCAATGGCATTGTAGGATATATATATCATTAACTTCACTACACTGCATTAGGCTACTCTCCAAAAATGTGGCTTTACCAATTTAAGTCCTAGCAGAACATGAGTTCTAACTTACCTACAGTGATATCAACCCTTGGTACTGTCTGACTTGGAATTATGTCAATGTAACGGATGTGCAATTATATCTCACCGATGTTGCTTCCTGAATCTACACATCCCAATCGTTAGTGAGGGGACACATCCCTGTGTGTTTATTGACCCCTTCTGTTTCCTCACCTGTAACTTGCCTGTTCATAACCTTGTCCTGTTGTTTTCTTCTGAGTTACCCTTCTCTCTTTACTTCTAAATGTTCCTTTGCATTCTATACACTTCACGTGTGTCGGTTACAGACATCACACCTGTCTTTACCGCTCTGTGGACTGTCTTCTTATTTTAGTTTAGTTTTCAGTTTAGTTTATGCCATCTCCTATCATTCAGGAAAATTTTAATTTAGTGTAGTCAAACACATCCATTTACTCCCTTGTAATTTGTATTTTTAAATATTTATTGCAATGGTTTCTTCTACATTGTCTTTCCAAGTTTTTAAGAGTTCTGTGCTTTCATATTTAGGATAATCCAGGTAAAATTCATTTTGTTGATGGCTGAGGTAGAAGTCTGATTTTTTAAATAGATGACCAACTGGAGGCAACCCTCCTGTGCTTGCTTGAAAGCACCTCTTTGTTGTTGTTAGGTGCCATCGAGTTGGGTAGGACTTACAGTGATCCTATGTATAACAGCACAAAACACTCTCCAACTCTGTGCCAGGCACACGATCCTTTTTATGTTTAAGCTCATTGTTGCAGACACTGTGTTAATCCTTCTAGTTGAGAGTCTCCCTTTTTCTCATTCACATGCCACTCTCCCACACATGATGTCTTTCTCTAGTGACTGGACCCTCCTGACAACATGTCCAAAATACATAAGACACAGTCTAGCCAGTCTTGCTTTCAAGGAGCACTCTGGTTGCACTTCTTCTAAGATGGATCTGTTGGTTCTTTTGGGAGTTCATGGTATGTATATTCAAAATTTGTCTCCAGCATCATAATTCAAAAGCATCAGTTCTTCTTCTGTCTCCTTATTCAATGTCCAGCTTTCACAAGCATATGATGTGACTGAAAATACCATGGCACGAGTCAGGTGCACCTTCATTTTCAATATGACATCTTCGCTTGTCAACACTTTAAAGAGGTCTTTTTGCAACAGTTTTTCCCAGGGCAATGCATCTTTTGATTTCTTGACTGCTGCTTCCATGGGTGTTGATTGTAGAGCCACGTAAGCAAAATCTTGGACAACCTCAATCTTTTCTCTGTTAATCATGAAGTTGCGTACTGACCAAGTTGTAAGGATTTTTGCTTTGTTGATGTTGAGGTGCAATCCATACTGAAGGCTGTGTTCTTTGATCTTCATCAGTAAATGCCACCTCTGGAACAGTCAAATTCCTGGGTTCATATGAAACTATCCTTGGATTCTCTCTTCTCTTCCATTGGCTAATTTATTTGTGCTCCAATATTACACTGTTTTCAGCAATATAACCCTACAATAAGGAGTACATCAATATGGCAAGCTCTGTCTGCCTTTTTTCCTTCAAATATTGCCTCTATTATTCTTGGCCCATTTCCCCTTCCTGTTTGGAAAGATCTGTTGGGGTTTGATTGAAATTACATCTTCCCATTATGATCCTTCTCTCTCCGTATTCTGGTCTTTTTTTGCCCCTCTTGTGCATGTCTTTTATTGGATTTATTTCTAAGGGTCTTATAGTGTTTGTTGCTTTGAGGAGTTGTTAGGTGCTGTGGAGTCGGGTCCGACTCATCGGGACCCTCATACACTATCTGAGCATAACTGGAAATTTGTCTCTTTTCAAGTCAAATTCTTAAACACATGGCCCCCCGGGCCTCTAGGCTCAAGGCCACGTCATCTTCTTTTGCTCCCAGCCCGGGCTTTTCTGTCCTGAGACAATTTCATTCTTTTTTTCAGTACTGAGGGTTGAACCCAGGGCTTTACACAAGCTTTGCAAGTGCTCTACCACTGAGCTGAACTCCCAGTCCTTTTTTTATTTTTCATCTTGAGACAGGGTCTTGCTAAGTTGTGCAGGCTGCCTCTGGCCTTAAACTTGTGATCCTCCTGCCTCAGCCTCCTGAGTCACTAGGATTACAGGCATGTGCCCCAGTGCCCAGAGGGCAAGTTCATTCTTGAAAAGGTTGAGGCATCATTAGGTTCATTAGGTGGGCCTAATCCTGTAATAGGGCCAATTTGGAGGCATATGAACATATTTGTAAAAGCACTTAACAGTACCTGATTTCATCAGAGATACAATCAATGTTCATTAATTCATTCATTTACCTGAGGAGAGGTGGTCTCCATGACAACTAGCAAGATTCCAGAATTTCCAATTTGGCTAGAAATGAGGTTGGTAAATTGCTGCAAAGAGGTACTTGCATAATTTTGAAAGTAAATTTTCTTTTTCTTTTTCCTTTTCTTTTCTTTTCTTTTCTTCTTTCTTTCTTTCTTTCTTTTTTTTTTTTTTTGGTGTTTTGGGATAGAGTCTCACTAAGTACCTTAAACTGGCCT
Organism: Pedetes capensis; assembly: GCA_007922755.1. Classification (NCBI taxonomy): domain Eukaryota; kingdom Metazoa; phylum Chordata; class Mammalia; order Rodentia; family Pedetidae; genus Pedetes; species Pedetes capensis. The sequence continues at coordinate 97,112 of VMDO01001650.1, read as the reverse complement.
GGAACTCACCTATATAATCCAAACTGACCTTGAACCCTCAATCCTCCTGCCCCAGAGTGCTGGGATTACAAGTGTGAGCTAACATGTCTAGCTCTTTCCTATTATTTTTTCCTTCTTTCTTTCTTCTTCCTTCCTTTCTCTTTCTTTCTTTCTTTCTTTCTTTCTTTCTTTCTTTCTTTCTATCTTTCCTCCTCCTCCTCCTCCTCCTCCTCCTCCTCCTCCTCCTTTTTGGTGCTAAGAATCAAACCTAGGGTGAATCTTTTTCTTATTAAGAATATTAAATGTGCAACTCCATCCCCACTTAAGCTATGCCTTGGTACCTTTCCCCCCATAAAGACTGCATGGCGAGCCCTATCCCCTTCCTTCCATGGTGTTTGTTGAGCATATACCAGGCTCTGTAGAGGACACAAAGATTCAACACCAAATGAAACTCCACTCTTGCCCTCAGGAATGTATTGTTGTTTGTTGTTGTTGTTAGGTGCCCTTGAGTTGGATCTGACTCACAGCGACCCTGTGTTCACTACCAAATACTGTGCCATGCACACGATCTTTTTATGCCCAATGTTGCAGCCACTATGTTTCTACTCATTTTGAGTCATGCCACATCAGCAAAAGGAGGTCCCAGAGGCTTTACTCCATTCCCATCATTAAGGTCAGCCCTACTTTGAGGAGGCAACGCTTTCCAGTCATTTCTTGAATGCCTTCCAGCCTGAGGGGCTCATTTTCTAGCACTGTATTTGACAGTGCTTCTCTGCTATTCATAGAGTTTTCAATGGCTAATTGTTTTGAGAGTGGGCTGCTGGGTCCTTCTCCCTAGTGTGTCTTCTGACTTGGGCTTGTCCTGTAGAAGAAAGCATTTTCCAATACCTCTCTCCCACTCTTCTCCACGATGCGTACACCCCATCTGTCCCCAGATACCTGAACCACAAGGCACAGTGTCAAAAGATATCAAGTTCAGAAGACAGGCAGGCAGAGAATTAGGTGGGGCTGGGAGCTCTTCTTTCATTTCTGTAGTCTCCGGAAGGTCACCTCCCTGCCCACACTGTCCCCTCTCCCAGGGAGCCATCCCTCACTTCTCTGCCTAGGCTCTGTCTCTCCACCCTTAAGGCCTGTCCTCTGAGTCTCCCCCGACTCAGTCCTCGATGCCTCCACAGCCTGCCCTAGGGTGGTGGAGCCGCAGACCAGAATCCTCCAGGGAGTAGCAGGGGCCAGGAGCCCTGCTGTCTGGTATCAGGAAGTAAAAGCTACAAGGTTTCCTACAGCGCATTACTCTCCCTTGGTCTCTCAGGGTGAGGCCTAGCAAGGAGGTCAGATGAAGTCCAATCAATGCTGATCTGATCTCAGCGTCTGCTCTCTGAGCTCCTCACTCCGCTCTGCTCTGGCCTGGGGATCTGCTGGGCGGGTGGGGCTTGACCTCCCTGGGCTGCATCTCAGCTCCTGGGTGACAGAGGAGACCTGTGCCCCACGGGCCCCTCTGGAGTCAGCGATGTGCCGTGAAGCTCTCAAGACTTCCATAGACCCAGGCAGCTGTGGGAGCGTTGCATTGGTACAGGGGTGGAAGCCACCCCGAGACAGACAGGGTTCTGCCCTCTGCACCCTAGCACTCTGACCCCTATGCCCCACAGCGCCGGCCCCAGGCCCTTCCCACCCAGGTGCCCAGGGCCCTGCCCACGAAGCCCGCATGCCAGCTAGAGAGCAGAAGGGGACACACCTCCGCCCTCTGAGGATGGAATGTGGAGGTGACACAAGTCCTGGCAGCTCGCATCATGGGTCAGATCTTAGTCACATGGCCTCACCTGATGGCAAGAGAGGGGAAACACGGGCTTAATCCAAGAGGCCACATGCCCAGCTCAGAATCGGAGGTCCCGGGGCTAAGGAAGGAAGGGAACACAGATATGGCGAAAACTAGCAGCCTCTGCCAGAGAGAATAGATGATAGGAGCTGATGGAGCACGCTTGCCTGTTGTGCCTGAAGCCCCGAGTTCAAGTCCTAGCACTGGAAGAGAAGAAAAGAAATAAAGATGTGAGATTGTCACCGGCAGTGAGGGCTGCAGTCCAGCTCTTCTACTGCCTTAACCTGAAGAATTCCCCTTTTTGGGGACCTCCATTCAGGTGAAGTCCAGGTCCTTGGCTCAGTGGCAAAAATGAATTTTAGGATAGGTCAGGAAGAGAGTGCAGGAGTTTCAAAGTTATTACATAAAAGGTAAGAGAGGTGGTACACGCTTCAGTGATCATGGGCGTTTAGAGAGAAAAGCATGCTTGGGTGACTTTAGAATGTGGAGATAGGTAGATAGATAGATAGATAGATAGATAGATAGATAGATAGATGATAGATAGATTTGTGATTTTGTGTCTTTTTTAAAAAGCTAGGTTTAAGGATTAAATGTGTAAAATTTAAGTAGAGTCAAAAATTTAAGAGAAAGCCACATGATTTAGTTTACCTATTCCTCTTACCCTAAAGAATTTCCTTGTGTAAGTTAAATTGTAAGGTGATTTTATGGGGTGCAGTGTTTGGGCTGGGCTAGGGTTTAGCTCAGTTGGTAGAGCACTGTTCTGCACTCTCTGAGGACCTGGGTTCGATCCCCCACACCACAAAAATGGGAGAAGGAGGTGATAACCCATTCCTGAAACAATCAGCCATCCAAAACCCTGTGAGGATTGCTGGACAGCACTTAACAAGAGTTTAGGCTCAGGGATGGGAGAGGGATATTAGTATCATTAAATGTGAAACATTCAGGGTTTAACTAAGCATAATTATTTGTTGTTTCTGATGCTGTTGTTTGAGAGCCCCTATGCAGATGAGAATTATCTCCATTTGTTGTTGTGAGGTGCCTCCAAGTCAGGTCCAACTCATAGTGGCCCTCATAGAGTTTTCAATGGCTGTTTGGAGATTGCTTTGGTAGTGGATTGCCATGTCCTTCTCTGGGTTTTGCGATGCTGGGGATCAAACCCAGGTCTTCCGAGCATGTGGATCAGTGCTCTACCCATTGAGCTAATCCCCAGCCCTTTCCTCCACTTAGTCTTACTGATCTTGTTAGTTAGGTGTTGTTGGCTCTCAGCTGGTGGCGGTTGTGAGCAGATTCCTTGAGTTAAAGGTGTGGATTTTCAGGCATGGGAGACGCCATCAGATTCCAGAGTGGGGGGCCTCTTTCCTTCTCCATGTCCCCCAAAGTTTCCATCTTTTCTCCTGCCTTTCTCTGTTGACTTTAATTATTATAGTCCATAATCTGATTTGATGAGATTTTTAGGGCAGCGCCCGTTTCTATGCAGCTGGCTTTCTCAGCAGTTTATATTCTTCTGATTGTGCTGGAATTCTCGCCTGATAAGACTCAGGCCAGGACCCAGGGTGAAAATCCTTTTCCTTCCTATGTCCCCTAAATTTTCCCTGTCTTTTTATCGTGCCTCAAGATGATGATGATGGAGAAACTCTGTCCCCTGTCTGGGATGGAGACCATGACTCTAGGACCAGTCTCTTGGCTGGGGAGAGGCTCTTGGCACCAGGATCTGAGAGTTGGTGGGGCACCATACTGGGTGGGGTACCCATAGAGTCTTCTGCCTAGAATGACCTTCTGCTCCTCCCCAGATACTGCCTCTGCCCCAGACACCACCCTGCTTTAGCCCACTCCTTCCTCCCTTTCCATAAAAGGAGTCTGTCCACTTGTCCTGGCACCTGGATGTTGGCCTGTCCTATTTTTTTTCCAATATTCTGTCTCATTTCATCAGCTAGATTAAAGGTTAAGCAATCTGAGATCCTGTGCCTTCCCAGACCCTCCAAATGACTTGTAAAACAAGAGCTACTTGAAGCTGGGCATGGTGACACATGCCTGTTATCCCAGTGACTCAGGAGATAGAGGATCACAGGTTTGAGGGCAGAGACAGCCTGTGGAACTTAACAAGACCCTGTCTCAAGGTACAGCATAGAAAGGGGGCTGAAAGTGCAGCTCAGTGGTGGCATGCTTGCAAAGTATGCACAAGACTCTGGATTCAGCCCTCCAGTACAAGAAAGACAGAAAGAAAGAAAGGAAAGAAAGGAAGGAAGGATGACCAATCATTCCAAGAAGTGTCATATGATCAGGAACCAATGGTACTATAGGAAGAAGTATAAGAAACTTTGAAGGAATTGGTGAAACACAAGGCTCCAGGAATTGATGGAATACCAACTGAGATGTTTCAACAAACAGATATAGCACTGGAGGTGCTCACTTATCTATGCCAAGAGATTTGGAAAACAGCTACCTGGCTATTTTGCCTATTCCCAAGAAAGGGGATCCAACTAGATGCAGAAATTATTGAACAATATCATTAATATCTCATACAAGTAAAATTTTGCTAAAGATCATTCAAAAGCAAGTGCAGCATTATATTAACAGGGAATTGCCAGAAATTCAAGCTGAATTCAGAAGAGAGCATGGAACCAGGGATATCATTCCTAATGTCAGATGGACAATAGCCAAAAGCAGAGAATACCGGAAAGATGTCTATCTGTGTTTTATTGACTATGCAAAGGCATTTGACTATGTGGATGACAACAAATTATGGAAAACATTGTGAAGAATGAGAATACTAGAGCACTTCATTGTACTCATGAAAAATCTGTACATAGACCAGGAGGCAGTCGTTCAAACAGAACAAGGAAACATACCTGGATTAAAGTCAAGAAAGTTGTGTGTCAAGGATGTATCCTTTTACCAACCTCTATGATGAGCAAAGCATCAGAGAAGCGGGACTTTATGAACAAGAATGCAGCGTCATGATTGGAGGAAGATTCGTGAACAACTTGTGTTATGCAGATGACACAACTTTCCTTGCTGAAAGTGAAGAGGATTTGAAACATTAACTGACGAAGATCAAAGAACATAACATTGAGTATGGATTGTGTCTCAGCATCAACAAAACAAAAATCCTTACAGTGAGGTCAGTAAACAACTTTATGATAAATGGAGAAAGAATTGAGGTTGTCTAAGATTTTGCTTTTCTTGGTTCTACAATCAACACCCATGGAAGCAGAAGTTAAGAAATCAAAAGATGCATTGCATTGTTTTTATGTTTGAGCCCATTGTTGCAGCCACTGCATCTCTTCTCATTTTGAGTCATGCTACATCAGGAAAAGGAGGTCCCAGAGGCTTTCTTCCATTCCTGTTATTAAGAGCACCTCTACTTTAAGGGGACAACTCTTCCCCAGTATTGTTTTAAATGGCTTCCAGCCTGGAGGGCTCATTTTCTGGCACTGTGTTTGACAGCGCTTCTCTATTATTCATAGGGTTTTCAACAGCTAATTGTTTTGAGAGTGGGCTTCTGAGTTCCTTCTCCCTAGTTTGTCTTAGTTTAGAAGCTCAACTGAAACCTGTCCACCATGGGTGGCACTGCCAGTATCTGAAGGACCGGTGGAATAGCTTTGTGCATCATGGCAACATGCAAGCCCCCATGGCACCACAGCTGACAGGTACACGGGAGAGATTTTTCTGTAGGTTGTATCAACTGAAGCTCTGAAGTACATGTAACACAGGCGTGGGGCTTCCCCTTGTATGGGAGACCGGGTTTTTTTACCCAGATCCTAGCAGACACAGGCTACTGATACCTTGAGGGGGGGGCCTGGCTTTAGGCAGAGGTTTCAGTTTAACTTCCTCCACCCCACCCTCAGTACTGCCCCAAGACCATAGTCCCAGTCCCTTCTAGTTTCTGATCTGATGATGGTTCCCACAGTTACCCCCTCATCCATTTCTTTCTTGTGGCATTGGCTTTCGGGGCCATCTTCATTTCTTCTCCTTCCCTCTTTCTCTCCCTCCCTCCCCCACTCACTCTTTCTTTCTTTCCTTTCTTTTTGTTTTTTGTTTTTTTGAGACAGGATCTTAGTATGTCACCCTAGCTGGTCTGAAACTCACTGTGCAGCTCAAGTTGGCCTTGAATTTGTGGCGGTCCTCCTGCCTCAGCTTCTTGAGTGCTGGGATTACAGATGTGCACACCAACCTCTCTTTCCTTTCCTTTCTTTTTTGTGAGTTCAACCATGACTTATGATTTTGTTTTATATTTTATTTTATTTATTTTTTACAGTACTGGGAGTTGAACCCAGGGCCTTGCACTTGCATGCTTTGCAAGTGCTAGACCATTGAGCTGCACCCACAGCCCATTTTTTTTGTATGTGTGTGTTTGAGACAATCTTGCTAAATTACACAGACTGCCTCTGGTCTCGAACTTGTGATCCTCCTGCCTCTGCCTCCCGAGCTACATTTTATTTTATTCTGTTTTATTTTTGAGCTTTTTGTTACTGTTGTCCCAGAAGCTGGAGAGTTTCCTTTCAGTTCAACCTACCATATTGCTAGCACTGGAAGTCATCTCACCAGTGTTCTTTAAGACATTCATGAGAACTTCTATTTATTCCTGTTGCAGGAGTGTGTGTGTGTGTGTGTGTGTGTGTGTGTGTGTGTGTGCATGTGTGTGTCCCAATATAAACTTGGATTTCAATCTTGTTACTGGGTACATTTTCAGAAGCAAAATTTCTTCATTAAAAATCATTCTCAGAATTAGCTATCTGCCTGAAATGGAAATGTTCTCCTGTAAAAAAAGGGTTCTGTTCAGGTTCACATGCTAACAATAGCTATTTACCAAGCACTAAGAATGTGTCAGGTACTATGCTAAGTGCTTTACATGCATCATTATTTTCTTTAATTCCCTCATAACCTTATTAAGTAGATACTATATTTATAATCATATTACAAATGAGGAAACAGGGATTTAGAGCCATTAAATCATTTTCCCAGGTTTAAATGATACAGCCAAACTGGGATTTCTCTAAATTTCTAGGGTCTATATCCTCTGTAATCACAATTTCAGAAGGTGCTTTGCAAGCAGCATAATAGCCTTCTTATTAAACTCCACAGGCCAAGCAGTTGTTTATCCATTGGTCTAGATAGGGAACTCAAATAGCAAATACATATGGACTTCTTATAAAATGGGGCAGCATTGATGTCACTGTGTGCTGGTGGGAACTCCCCTTACCATGTTGGGCTTGGTGTAGCTCACACAAAGGAGCCGAAACCTCTCCAGCCAAGTGGATAAAGATTTATCTCCCCCAAACAGCCCTTTGTACTTTTATGCAGAAGACCATTGAATGGAGAACCTGGTGAAGGTCTGAATGTATTGGTTACATAGCAGAAATATCCAGCTGGAAAGCAATTCACTGGGGGCCAGACAGTAGCCCACCCCTCATATCAACAGGTATTGACTAAATCCCTCTAGCACCAGGCTCTGCCTTGTTTTGTCCATTTTTTCAATTTTGTAATAATTTTTTGACTTTTTAAAAATAATTTGAGATTTACAGAAAAGTTGCCAAAGTATGACACATACCTCTTTGAACTCAGTTTCCCAGAGTGTTCACAACTTACATGATCATGGTATGTTTGTCAGCACTAAGACCTCGACCCTGATCCGTCACTATTAACTGTATTGCAGACTCTAATAGAATCTCACCAGTTTCTGCTAACATCCTTTGTCTTTCCCAGGACCCAAACCAGGACCCCATTTACACTGGCAAAGCCAGTTTTGAACTGGTACACTTGGAGAGCATTCAAGTCGCAGGTTCCTTTCCATGTTAAACTCAGGAAAGACAGTTGGGCTCCATTTCCAATTCTGTTGGCAAAACAGGCCTAGAAATGGTAAACAAACCTCCAGACCTGGTTGGCTACCCTCCCAGTTGGGCACTGATCCACAGAGCCTGACGGTGACCCACTGCTGTCCTCAAGAAAACACTAGGTACAGAAGCCTTTCCTCTGCAGCCCAGCACAGGCTCTTTTCCCATCCATGTGGGGCAAGAGCCCGAGGCTGGCAAAGCACAGGGCTCTATGGTTTGCATGTCCAACCTCAAGGCTGGCTGAGTCACTGAGAACTTCCACTCTTCTGAGCACCATAGAAATGTTCCCATCAGCCCAGAGGACTAAAAAGCTTCTTTGTCTCCTTTGGTTCATTCATTCATTCATTCATTCATCATAAGTTTATTCAGCAAACATTTATTAAACATTTTGTCGCTGTTGGGTGCTGTTGAATAGGATCTGACTCATAGTGGCCCTATGCACAGCAGAATGAAATACTATCCGACACTGTGCCATGCATGCAGTCTTTTTATGTTTGAGCCCATTGTTGCATCCACTGTGTTTCTTCTCATTTTGAGTCATGCCACATCAGCAAAAGGAGGTCATTCCTGTCATTAAGGTTGACTCTACTTTGAGGAAGTAACCCTTCCCCAATCATTTTTTGAATGCCTTCCAGCCTGGGGGGCTCATTTTCTGGCACTGTATTTGACAATGCTTCTCTATTATTTGTAGGGTTTTCAATGGCTAGTTATTTTGGGAGTGGGCTGCTGAGTCCTTCTCTCTAGTCTGTCCTAGTCTGGAAGCTCAGCTGAAACCTTTCCACCATGGGTGGCCCTGCTCGTATCTGAGATACCAGTGGTATAGCTTTCAGCATCACAGCAACACGCAAAGCCTCTACAGCACAAGCTGACAGACACGTAGGGGATTAAGTTCCTATAGTACTGAATTAAGTGCTAGGAAAAAAACATGGAGATTGTCTTGCTCTCGGAGCATTTGATAGTTCAGTTTTCACTCTTGAATACTTCCTAACTGGTCAGTCCTGGGCTTGGCAATAAGTGGGGAGAAGTGGCAGGGGCTGTTGTCCCAGGGAAGGGGAAAGAGCTGACAGCTGGGTGATCAGAGGCAGCTTTATGGAGGAGGCAGATCTCAACTGGGGCTGAGGGTAAGGTCTGGAGAGATGGTGGAAAATAAGTAGATGGGGAGAGAAAGGCAGGATTTTGCAGGAAGCGTTTACTGGTAGGGAAAGAGATGGACTTGGCCTGAGAAGCGGCCTAGGGTGTGGGGAGCCCATGTTTGAAGATGTAACTTGGGCGCTTCTGCTCTAAAGAGCTGCTTCCTGTCTCGGAGGCCACCTGGGCCCCCAGAGGTGGCCTAACTGAATCCCAGAAGGGCAGACATCTGAGAGATTCATGGAAGCATCTGGCCCACCCGTCATCTCCCAGTGGGACTTGGGCTCTTTGAGAGATGAAGGGGGTCCCTGGTGGACACAGGCAGCTGTGAGGGGAATAAGTCAGACTTTGGGGCCCTTGGGGTCCTGATGCCCAAATCTGCTCCTTCTCAGGTGCATGACCTTGGGCAACTGACTGGTTGAGCCTCAGTTTCCTCATCTGTAAAGCAGAGATAACCAAAATACTTACCTCAAAGGCACGTGTGAGCATTAAGTGAAATGAGAAGGCCCCAGAGCCTGGCACAGTAGCAGGCACCATAAATGGTAGCCGTCAAGGGCAGTAATCAGCAGGAGTGAGCCAGGGCACCGGGTGTCATGAGGACAGCCAGATACATGTGACACAGATGGAAAGAGACGGTAGCAGATGCGACCAGCAGGGGCCACTGATGGCAGGATAGCGAATTACTCCGGTCAGCAGAGATGAACTCTCAATATGGCGGAGAGAGGGCATGGGAGCCTGATGAGGAAGGAGGCCTGAGCCTTCCCCTGAAGTGGCCCCCGACTTGAGATTCTCAAATGAGTAGGTGCTCAGAGATGACGTCTTCTCCTGCAGCAGAGCTCAGGTGCAGCTTCTCTGACCACATGCACAAGACCAACAAGGCTTCAGACAAGCCTGCTGCTGTGGCATCATCCCAGTGCCCCTCATGGTGCAGGGAGGACTGGAGAGGGACAGCATTGATTTGGAGCAGGATCCCACAGGGACTCTGGGTCCACCAGAGACAACATTTCTCTGTTTTTCTCAGAAGGGGAAATGGGTTTGAGAACATTATGAGCTTCCAGAGAACGTTCTAGACACATCCCCTCTCTTCCTGCTTCACCTTGAGGCGGTTGGTAAGATTCCTCAGTGGAATGAATGTCGAGAGGTTGTGCCTGGATTCTGAGGGAGAGGTGCAAGGGGCAGGATGACCCCAGAACCTGTGGCGAGGGCAGGCAGGCAGGCACCAGGTTTGTGGCTAGGGACCCACAGGGGAGACTTCTGTTCCCATGGCAACATGATAGAAGACAACCCGAGCTTTTACACTCACTGTTTTAGTAAATTCTTCAGGTTAGAAAAAGGTCCGCGCGGAGGATTGTTATTATCCATAAAAAGTATGGCTTTTGTGCTATTTTGTTGTAAGAGCTAAATAGGTCAGAGTTAGTTTGCTTTTGGCTTTATGTGTTCAGAGCAGAGCAGAAAAAAAAAAATGTGTGTGTTTTCACATACCTTCTAGTTCTGTTTCTGTGACCTGGGGTGTATTCACCTTTTATCCACCCATTCATCCACCCATCCATCCAATCCAAGGGCTCGAGCCTTCTCTTGGGTGAGATTCCCCACTGTAAATTGGGAGGAATGGTCTGGCCTCATATTTTCGACCTAGGCCCTTAGAATCATCAGAGTTTTGGGGTGGTACTTTAAGGGGCTTCCTTCCAAAGTTGAAGTGGGGCAAGAGCACTAAGTCGAAAATCCCACTTAGCTTCAAGTCAGAACAACCATGTGTTCAATTGCTTAATACATTGCATTTCCATTTCATACTTCTTTTCCCTCTTTTTTTTTTTTCTTTCATACTTGGGGGTTGAACCCAGGGCTTTGCACATACTTTGCAAGTGCTCTACCACTGGGCTGGACCCCAGTCCATTTTTTATTTCTACTTTTTATCTTGAGACTGGGTCTTGCTAAATTACACAGGTTGCCCCTTGCTTTGAACTTGTGATGCTCCTGCCTCCACCTCCCAAGTTGCCACTGAGCCTGGTGTTTTAGATTTCTTTCTTTCTTTCTTTCTTTCTTTCTTTCTTTTTTTTTTTTTTTTTTTTTTTTTTTTTTTTTTTTTTTTTTTTTTTTTTTTTTTTTTTTTTTTTTTTTTTTTTTTTTTTTTGATATGGCCTTTATTGAGCTTATCCACCTGAGTGGAAATAATGTCTGTACAAAACCAAATGTTTGTTACTATAACTTCTGCATCACAATTAAAATCCAAACAGTTTTTTAAAAACAGTCAACTCAATCAAAACCCACTACTTCAGAATCAATAGCTTCTTTGAAGCCACAGTAACACTTAAATATGGTTAAGACTCAAATGCAGAAATTTGGTTTGGAAAGCTAGTTAAACTTCCAACTTGCTCAAAGAGAATTACAAAAAGGCAAAATCGTGTTTTTCACAGAGATACAGTCCACTGGAATCACCAACACTGGACAGCTGTTAGAGTATTTAGAGTCCTGAGATAAAAAGGAATCCAGGCATCCTTTAGACAGTCTTCTGTTGTCCTTTCTTCCCAATCAGAGATGTGTGGATGTGTGGGATAACACCACCACCAGCAATTGTAGCCTTGATGAGAGAATCCAATTCTTCATCTCCATGAATAGCAAGTTGCAAGTGACGAGGGGTAATATGCTTTACCCTTAGGTCTTTTGATGCATTTCCTGCCAGTTCAAGCACCCCTGTGGTGAGATACTCCAGGATGGCTGCGCTGTACACGGCGGTGGTGGCGCCCACACGTCCGTGGCTGGTTGTCCTAGATTTCAGGTGTCGATGAATACGGCCCACCTGGAACTGCAAGCCGGCCCTCTGTGAGCAGGAAACCACCTTTGTCTTGGCCTTTCCGGAGTCCTTCCCAGCTTTGCCACCAGCCATTTCAAATCCCGCCGAGGCTCAAACAAGCGAGGCAGAAAAAGGGCTAGTCAGACACACAGCGAGACCCCACCACCTACTCCCTCGTTGCACCGTGATTCAAACTCTTAGATTTCTTTTGAACAAAGCCTCCCTGACCATAAATTCTGCACTGTTGTTGTTGTTAGTTGTCCCACTCATAGAGAGCCTACAAACAACAGACAGGACACTATTGTTATGCTTCTCTGCTATTCACAGGGTCTTCAATGGCTGATTGTTTTTCGGGAGTGGGTTGCCAGGTCCTTCTCCCAAGCCTAAAGCCCCTGGTGTTCCCAGGCAGTCTCCCATCCAAGTACTAACCAGGCCCAATCCTGCTTAGCTTCCAAGATCTGATGGGTTGAGATGCTACAGTCATATGGCTGCAGGTAGACTCTGCACTAGAAGGTCTCTTATGGATCTGCCAGAGGTGACACTGGAGCTTCAAGCCACACCGTTTTCTAATCAATGCCCCTGCATGTGGGGTATAGATATACAATGCTACATAAGCTAGAGTCACTGCCCCTCAGGGGCTAGCCATCACTGTGAAGATAAACAGATGATAGGTGGGAAAGACTGGGTGAACCACTGTTGTTAACATAATAATATGGTAATTATCATCATTACTGTAGTAGTCAAGATAGACTCGTAAGAAAATGCAGTGCGAATTCAGCCTGCAATTTGGGCCCAGCAGCAGACTCGCAGGTTTTTCACGGGGGATTCTAGAATTGTTCACCTGCCCCTCACCAGAAGCTGCTGCGCCCTGGCTTCCCCTGCGCACACCACGCTCTACTAGGGGAGCAGGTTGGAGGCGCTGCGCCTCCCGCGATTGGCTGAGTGGGAGGCTGTTGCTAGGTTACCAGTCCGCAGAGCTGGGGCCCTGCAGCCCCACCGCCACCGCAGGTCATCCTGCACAGCAGACTTGATTCAGGCACCAGGGACCGGATCCCCACGGGCTCGCACTGTCAGACGCCAAGTGCCCGTCTTTCTAGGATTTTTCACGTGGCAGGATGCCGTGTGGAGGAGGGGAAGGGAAGCTCTGCTTTCACTCTGTGTCATCTCAAGTAGCTCCTTTTCTTTCCAGACCTCAGTGTCCTTCTTGGATTTCTGGAGCTCGTTTGTTTATTCATCATTTATGCGTGTATTCATTTTTATTAAATGCCTCTCCCTGCTCCAGGCACTATATTGAATGTTAAAGATGAAAAAGACAGAAACCATCCTTGCTTTTGTAAAGGAGTAAACATCAGACACTTAGCCAAATAAGACACACGTCACATTGTCCTTTATCTTCCCTTTTAATGATTTTTCTAGCCCCCTCTTTTCCATACTAAGCCTGTAGTGTACCCCCCAGTTGACAGGGGATGGGTATGTTGTCAAACATGTCTCTAATTCAGGGCTACACCCTCTCCATCCAGGCTTTTACTTTGCTCTTTTGCACCCACATGAGCCCCCACTTTGACAAACACGTGGGGCAGAATTGCTACACCTGTTCAAATGGAAGGCCACACAGGGAATTACTAGTATGGCCAATTGAGCACTTACTATGTAGTTGTTGTTAGGTGCTGTCAAGTCAACTCTGACTCATGGCAACCCTATGGCCTATGGTGGTGGTTGTTGTTAGGTGTCGTTATGTACAACAGGTGAAACACCATTGTCAGTACTTCTCTGCTATTCATAGGGTTTTCAGTGTTGGACTGATTTTTGGGAGTGGGTTTCCAGGTCCTTCTCCCAAGCCTACAACACCTGGCATTCCCAGGCGGTCTCCTATCCCAGAACTAACCAGGCCCTACTCGGTTTAGTTTCTGAGATCTGACAGGATCAGATGCCACAGTGCTACGGCTGCAGGCCTACTATGTAGAGGGAGTTTTAAAACTGCCTCATAACCCAATAAAGTAGGTATTCCTGTCTCCACTTTACAAGTATCAAAATTGAGGCTGAATTTCACTGGCCAGTGCCCCAGCTAGCATGTGTGAAGCTGGGATTTGAACCGAATCTGTCTGATTCTAAAGCCTGAGCTCCATCCAGGAAATGGTAGTAGTCACAGAAAAGAATGAAATCCCCTAAGTGGCCGAAACATGGAGATGTGACTTCCAAGTTCCCTTCAAAATCTCCCAGGCCCGCCTTCTTATTTTCTTGGTTTTCTACTGAAGTTCTTGGCACAACAGATGCATAAATCCTGGTGATAATTCTCTTTCCTGTCTGTCTATCTGGGATGACCTTACCCTCAAATTTTATTGCGTTCTTACATCAAGCAGTATCTCCATCACCGTCAGGTTTCTATTTTCCTGGGTTTACACAGTGAACAAACACGAGCTCCCACCAAGTGTCATGGGTGGCTCAGTGCACATAGGGAAGATGGCCTACAGGGAAGGTTTCTGAAGGACCTTCTATGGCAAAGCACAGTGACAGGCCATTGAGAAGGGAGGAGAGGTCCACGAAGATCTGTCCTCAGACAAGCTCCTTCTCGGAGCAGAGGTAGATGTGGCTCATGTTGGCTGGGATGGGAGCAGCCAGCCTTGAGCCTTTTAACCAGGACATCTGGGGCCCAGGACACTACTTTTAAATCCCACTTTGCTGTGGTCAGTGTGAGACTGCATCTCAAGAGCCTGTCAGCATGGAAGGAGGCCTCTAAATGGGAGAAGGTGCTGTAAAGTACACAGGTGCCTAAAAAAATGGGCTAAATATATCCTTTCTCTCAGGGCCCAGCAATTACTGCACTTAACACCTGCTTTTCTACCAGTGGAGATTTGTTTCACCAGAATATTAGTTACTTCTCCTTCAGGTGGGAAAAGAGTGAGAGAGACAGAGATAGAGATACTCAGAGACCCTGAAGACAGAGACACAGGGAGACCTGGACAAAAGCAAGAAGAGGCAAAACTAAATGCTCCCATGGTTTACGGCACTAGTAAACAGCAAGAAAGAATTTTAAACTGGGCACCAGACTGGGAGAAACCAGACATCCCACCTCCTCCCTCTCTGGCTACAAGATTCTGGCTGGAGCATTGCTGATTTCCAGATTGCTTGGTTTTCAGATGTTAGGTGCCATGGAGTTGGGTCTGACTCATAGTGACCCTATGTACAACAAAACGATACACTGCCGACACTGTGCCATGCCCAGCACTTTGCCTGGCCCTGCTATTCATATGGTTTTCAAAAGGCTGATTGTTTCGGGAGTGGGCTGCCAGGTCCTTCTCCCATTTTTGCAGTGCTGGGGATCAAACCCAAGGCCTCAGATAGCACAGAGCATCACTCTGCCAACTGAGGTAAACTTCGGCCCGTTTTAGGGGTGGGGACTCTAGAAGTGTCAATACTATTGCCTTGGTCTCGGTCATTGTTTTGTTTTAGTCTCCCTCCCCCATCCCTGAATAGCTGAGAGCTGACTGGAAATGAATAATACACTAAAGGCACAATTAAAGCAGCATTGCAGTTTTAATTACACATACCTTTGACCTAGCATTCCCACTTCAAGAAACATATCCTAAGGAAAATAATTAAGGGCAGGGACAAAGAATTTAGTATGAGATTGTTCACTGAAGCATTATTTAGAAAAGTAAGCAAGAAAACAAACTAGAAGGAAACAAACTAATCAGCCAGCTCCTACTGGGGTCATGCTCTGTAAATAATGGTACAATCTCACAATAATTTCCTATGCTGCTTTTAAAATTACATTATAGCCAGGAGCGGTGGCACACATCAGTAATCCCAGAAACTAGGGAGGCAGAGACAGGAGGATTGCAGGTTCAAGGCCAGAGGCAGCCTTCCTAGATTGGCAAGATCCGGATTCAAAATTAAAAATAATCATCATAATAATAAATGTGCTGGGGGTGCAGCCCAGGTGGCAGAGCACTTGCAAGTGTATGTGAGGCCTTGGGTTCAATCCCTAAGTACTACAAAACAATTTTTTTTAATATTATAAATAGATATTTGTTGACTCGGAAAGACATAATCTATTAAGTTACAAAAGCATGTTATAAATATTGTATATAGTATGACTCCCCATAAGAATAAAAATAAAATATATAGTCTGAGAAGACAGACTAAATGTTAATCTCTGTAGGAAGAATTCTAAGACTTTTTTGTTTGTCTGCATTTTTAAAAATTATTTTTTTCCACTATGAGCCTAGGTGCTTTGTGTGACAAGAACAAATTTCCCTCCACCATCCCAGGGCGCCTCCTGCTGGAAGACCAGGGCTGTGGGAGAAGCTGACTCAGTGCCCTAGCCCCAGGCAAGTGGGAAAGGTCGAGGCCCTTTGCAAGGTGCCTGGCTGCTCATTAAGAATTCCAAAAGCAAGTCAGGTGGGTGCAGTGGCGCAGTCCTGTAATCCCAATGACTCAGGAGGTGGAGCTGGGAGGATGGACAGTTGGAGGCCAGAGGCTGCCTGAGGAGTTTAGCAAGACCCTGACTCAAAATTTAAAAAAAGAAATAAAGGGCTAGGGGTGCAGCCCAGTGGCAGAGCACTTGCAAAGTATGTGCTAGGTCCTGGGTTCAACCCCGTACTGCAATAATAATAATAATAATAATAATAAAAATAATAAAATCAAATTAAAAAACAAAGAATTCCAGTCGACTTCCTCTCCTGACTGGTCCTATAGGTGAGACTTCAGTGATCTAAAACCTTGGTATTCAAATGCTTGGTTGTTTCATAACCTGCCAGTTTGCTGCCACCCTCCCTTGAGGGAATATGCTGCAACACCTGGCAAAGCTGACCTCGATAATACCGCAGGGCCCTCCACCTCCCACCAGCACCCTCGCCCTGGCTCAGGTTGGTCCCCAGTACTCAGTACAGGTGTTATCTGAGTGTTAGTGGGAGAAGGCGGTCACCATGGCAACCTGGCTCACTCAGCCTCTTCATCCCTGGGATTGGTTCAACAGGCAGGGAGATTTCAAAGATGGGGTGTGTAGGCAGAAAAACCACTGTTTGGCTGTCTGGCTTCAGGCAAGACACTTACTCTTCTCTACCGCAACTTCCACATCTGTGAGATGGCCCTAAAGTGTACTATCTTGTCCACTGCCAGGATTATGCCAGTGTGGCATAATCTGAGAACTGTAAAACTATGAGGCATAGATGACCCCTGGTTTTGGTTTGTCCCCAGATTTCTCTGTGTGACTTTGGGGAAATCATTTAACCTCTCTGTGCCTCAGCTGCTCTATTTATGAACGGGAGACTAAGGTACACTGCGACTACTTCCCAGATAGGTTGCAAGTTACCCTTAAGAATCCCAGAATCTCAAAGGGTTTTGTTTGTTACCTTTTTATTTTATTATTTTTTTTAAATTTTGAGACAGGATCTTGCCAAGTTATGCAGGCTGCCACTGGCCTCAAACCTGTGATCCTCCTGCCTCTGCCTCCCAAGTCATAGGATTACAAGCATGCACCACCACACCTGGCAGAATTTCAAAGTCTGAAGGACTCTTAGCCCTTACCGCCCATGTAGGCAACCCTCTGATAAGTTCTCTGACAGAGGTACTTGTGCAATCTCTTTGTCCCTCTGCTCTTACCTTTGTAGCAGACAGCTCACTAATATACAGCTTCCTAAGTAGTGATTGGTGCCTGATTCTGACTTTAACTTCTTCCATATAGGATGTTTTACCATCACATATTTGCTTAAGGGCTTGGAGTATATAGCTCGGTGGTGGAACGCGTGCTTAAGACATCCAAGGCCCTGGGTTCAATGCCCAGGATCAAAAAGGAAAAAAAAAAAAACATTTTTGCAACACTTTTCAGAGCCATTTAGACTCGGATGTTCCCAGGGGGGCTTGCACAGGGTAGGAGCCAACAGCCGTCAGCAAGACAGAGGTACAGAGCAGCCCCGGAAGCTTTCTCCTTGGTGTCGTGGAAGGAGCGTGGGCTCTGAGGTCACACACCATGGGTTAAAAATCTCACTTTGTCCACTTACTAACCGGTGACCCTGGTCAAGTTTTATTACTTCTTTGAGCCTCGGTTTGCAGATCAGTAAAACTGCAGGATGCCCAACTCACAGTCATATTTCAAAAATTAAGCAAGATGGCATTCATTACTCAGGTCACAACCCAAACTTCCCTAGCAGGACTCTGAGGACCCCGAGTGGGGAGGTTTCGCTCTCCTCTCACACTCCTTGAACAGCGCCTCTGTGCACCTGCACGTGCTCCATGCCCCAAGGCCTCCTCCCATCCAGGCTTGTGCCTGGGGGCATGGAGGAAAGACTGCAATGGACTCAAGGCAAAGCCCACCTGCTCAGGTTCACCTGCCCAGACTCTCAGGTGCTGAGTCAGTGTCCCTGGGTGATGGCTGTTATACTGTAAAGACTCTTTTTCTGTTTTCTTTTTGTACTCTGAGACAGAGTCTCACTAGGTAGCTAAGCTGGCCTAGAATTCTCTATGTAGCCCAGGCTGGCCTTGAACTCACTGGACCCTCCGGCCTCCTGAATGCTGGGATCCCAGGAGTGTACCACCACCCCCAGCTTCATAGCAAAGACTTCCAGCTTTATCTGGGTTTTCATAGGAATCTCATACTGGACCCCGAAGAACGTAGTCTGGTGGCAGACTTCCAGATGTGGAGGCAGGAAGTCGGGGAAAGCTATTTTGGGGTGAGAAAGTGTTCCTTTAGCCATTGATTTGGAAGTTTCATACACCTGGGTCTTGCTCTGCCATCACCTAACGGTGGGCTCTCTGAGATAGTGACTTCCTCCCTCAGTACCTGGCTTTGCTCGTGCACACCAAGGCTGGCCCTTTCACACTGCTGGATGCAGGATGAGGGGACACGTGACTGTGGACTTCACCTGGCCCCTCCTCTCTGCTCCCCCCACAGACGAGTACCTCCGGGTCCTGAACGCGGGGCTGGCAGAGGTGAAGAAGTTCTTTCTGGGGCCCCTGTCCCCCTCCTGCAAGATGGTGCAGATGATGAGGCAGTTTCTGTACCGTGTCCTACCTGAAGACGCCTACAAGAAGGCCACCGGGAAGCTGCACGTGGGTCTCACCCGCTTCACGGATGGCGAGAGCGTGGTGGTCTCCGAGTACACATCCAAGGAGGAGCTCATCGAGGCAAGGGCCCTGGGGTGGGCCACCCTGCACAGCAGGGACAGACTCCACTCTCTTGCCCTGGCCTGGATGGGCTCCCATTCCCTCCCTCCCTCCTCTCTTCTGTTTCCCTAGCTCTTCTTTGCTCTGGTGCCTGGCATCTCGGTGTGCCTGAGCCAGACGAGGCAGCCCAGGGAAGCCCACTACCAAGGCAGACGTGGCTGAACACCCCACGCAGGGCTCAGCCCTCTCTCCGCCTCTGTCCTGCCTGGCCTACGGCTGATCCCACCCACCCACGCGTGGCCCACAAGTTCCCATGGCTCTTGCCGGGCCTCCAAACCTAGGTCTCAGTGCAGTCCCTCCTCTTCTGAACTACATACAGTGTGGTGCGAGGAGAGGGGACCTCGTCTTCCCCTCTCTCCCAGGAGCCCTCAATAAAAGACCAGAATCATCGCCAAATAGGTTCTCACTTAGAAAAGAGCAGGCTCAGCCAGGCGCAGTGGCACACAGCTGTGATCCCAGCAACTTGGGATGCGGAGGCAGGGGGATCGAGTTCGAGGCCAGAGGCAGCATGACTCTCTCAAAATAAAGAAAACAGTAAAAAATGGGCTTGGGGTGCAGCTCAGTGGTAGAGCACTTGCAAAGAATATGTGAGGCCATGGGCTCAACACAAAAGAAGGAAGGAAGGGAGGGAGGGAGGGAGGGAGGAAGGAAAGAAGGAAGCTAGCGAGCAGGTTCATCCTGACAAGGCCCTAGGTTGAGCTCATTGATAGTGATTACTGGAGGAAGCAGAGAATCTGACCGATTTTCTTTCAGGATGAAAGGGTTAAGTGTGCATTCCATTCCGTATTTCCATTCCCGCCCCCTTCAAATCTGGGTCTTGCTCCCCCATCCTCACATCTCCACCCTGGCCTGATCTGGGGGCGGGGGATGTATAGGAAGTGGGCACCTCATCTTCCCTTGGAGTTGTCAGCACCCCACATTCCCACTTCCCAGCCCCTGCTTCGATTTCTCTCTCCAGCCTCTTCCGGTTCCCACTCCTACCCTGCCAGCTGGAACCCACCACACCTCACCAGGCCCAGGCTTTGCCCTGCTGCATCCTCTGCCCAGGCTGCCTTCCCTCCTTCCTGCCCACTCCACCTGCCTGGCTCCAGGCCCTCCTGCCCTGCCTGCCTTTGGGGCTACAGTGCCTTTGCCCACCTTCATCAAAACTCTTGTCACTCTGCTAAACTACGGCTTCTTTGCTACTCTCCGTTCCCAAGGCTGGGTGTCCCATCCTCTTCTGAGTCCAGGGCCTGGCCCAAGATGCACACAGATGAATGTCTCCTGATCCTCATTGGTGAAATGTTTGTTTGTACTTTTTTTTCCTTCTTCAATGTTGGATGGAACCTAGGGCCTTGTGCCTGTGAGGCAAGTGTTCCACACTGGGCTCCATTCCTGGCCTGCTAAGTCCCACTGGACCTACAAAAGCTGATGTCAGCAGGGACTCTGGACATACTGAGGCCACCCTCTCCCTTTAAACCCGGGACATCAGGCTCTGCTTGATCAAGGGCCCAACTAATTAGGGCCAGGCCAGGACCTAATCACCTGGGTTTAAGGAAGTCAAGGCTGGTGGGGGGCAGGGGGCATCCCAGTGAGCTCTCCCCGCCCACCCAAGCCCGCAGTATCTCAGTCCCCTTTCCCCCCCAGGCCCTCTACTGCAGCTGCTTTGTCCCTGTGTACTGCGGCTTCATTCCCCCCACATACCGCGGCGTGGTGAGTGCTCCGTGTGAATGGGGGGTTGCACTTGGACAACAGAGGGGGGTCTGGGCCTGCGCTGGCAGGACCTAGTGTTTCTACTCAGAATTCCCAATGCAGGTGGATTCCTGGGCTTTAAGGTGAACCTCAGCCAGGCTGGGCCTCTCTCTGGCTCCACCAGCCCATCACTGAGCCTGGCAAATAAAGGCCATGCGGGCAGGTCCAGTCTTCCCGGGCTTGATAGAGAGTGTGGACTACAGAGCGTGGAACCCTGGGACCTGGAACCTGTACCGAAGGGAATCTTCAAGGCCCTCTAGGCTGGTGCTCATGAGTCACTTGTTGGGGGGGTGTCTCATAGAACAACCCAGGCTCTGATCAAGAGGTCTGGCCAGCTCAAGACTCTGCACCTCTAGCCAGCCTCCGTGATGCTGGTCCCCAGGCTGCACTCTGAGCTGTGAAAGTCAGACATTCTCAGGCATCCCTTGAGGGAACGCTTTGGTAGTTGTCACGCTTTCTACAGTTCATAGATGAGGACACAGAAGCCCCCAAGAGTAGGGGCTGGAGGTGGGCACACAATGGCGGGGGGCTGTTCTCCTGGGTTTTCCACAATATGGGCCCTTCTGCCCCATCATGCAGAGGCCTGGGAGCCCCAGTCTCAGCAGAGTGGCCGAGGGAGGATGGCACAGAGATAGAGCACTGGGCTGGGAGCCCAGAGGTCACTGTGGACTCGCCAAGTGACCTAAGGCACACACTCTTGCTGGGGACTGTGGCACGAAGGCTGGTCCTGAAGGGTCTTCCCATCCCACCATCCCACGGACCCGGCTCTTGCATGTCCTCCCCAGTTGGGAGACTTGGGCCCCAGGTGAGCATTCCTCCCTCCGCTCCCACAGAGGTACATCGATGGAGGCTTCACGGGCATGCAGCCCTGCTCCTTCTGGACTGACTCCATCACTATCTCTACCTTCAGTGGGCAGCAGGACATCTGTCCCCGGGACTGCCCCGCCATCTTCCACGACTTCCGCCTGTTCAACTTCTCCTTCCAGTTCTCCCTGGAGAACATCACCCGGATGACGCACGCACTGTTCCCCCCGGACCTGGTGGTGAGAGACTGGGGGAGGGAGGGCGTGCACTGGGGTGTGACCGGCGCCATCTCCGTGCGTCCCTTCCCCTCACACCCCCCCATCCCAGCCTTGCAGCTCACTAATTGGGTGGCTTGAACAAGCCCCCAGGCACCCCAACCTCTACTTTCACCTCCCAAAACAAGGTGTCAGAACCACAGATGGGAATGCTGCCTAGCTACTTTCTACTTGGACAGCCAGCATGCCAAAGGTGGTCAGCAAATGATGGCCTGTGGGTCAAATCCAGTGGGTGGCTTCTTTTTGTGCAGCCGGGAGCTAAGAATGGGATTTCCTTTTCTCCCTTTCTTTCTCTTTCTTTCTTTCTTTTTTTTTTTTTTTTTCAGCACTGTGGGTGCTGAATTCAAGGCCTTGAGCATACTTTGCAAGTGCTCTACCACTGAGCTGCACCCCAGCCCATTTTTTACTTTTTATGTTGAGACTAGGTCTCACTAAGTTACTCAGGCTGCCACTGGACTTGAACTCGTGATCCTCCTGCCTCTGCCTCCAGAGGCATGGGCCTGGTTTGGGATTTCCATTTTTAAAGGGTTGTAAAAAACAACTGAAAAAGAAGAAAAAGACCTTGCAGCAGATGGCTGCTGTTGTCAGGTGCCACCGAGCTGGGTCTAACTCATAGCGATCATCATAGGGTTTTCAATGGCTGATGGTTTCAGATTGCTTTGGGAGTGGATTGCCATGTCCTTCCCCCGCAGATGGCTATATGTGGCCAGAAAAGCCCAAAATATCTACCACATGGCCCTCCAGCCTTCTATGCATATAACCTACTACTGCCCCCATTTGACGGATGAAGAAATGGGGGCTGTGAGCTGTTCCCCACACAGCCAATCAGTGGCTGCATTGGGATTTGAACCCAGACTCCAAATTCTGCTCTTCCTGTGGCCCAGATGCATCTCCTCCGATTCTCCAGTGACCATCTCATGCTCTCCTGTCCGGGGAAGTGGCTGATGCACTGGGAACTGTGTAACACCCAGACAGAGCATCCCCTGGAGGGTGGTTGGGAACTGCTCCCCAGTTCTTCTTTACAGAGAGTGAGGGATGGGATACAGAGGGCTGTCTCCAAAAGCCCATGCATGAAGCTCAAGAGCAATAAAGCCACTGCCCTGGGGGGGAAGGGGAGGGGGCTCTCCCTGTAACTGGCACCTTTCTGACTTTCTGGCCCTTACCCAGATCCTGCACGATTACTACTACCGAGGCTACGAGGACGCCATTCTGTACTTGAGGCGGCTGAGTAAGTGTCCAGCCCAGCGAAGGGGAGCCTGGAGGGCAGGCAAGGACAGGAAGTGGAAGGTGGGGAGGGGGCAATGCCTCACATCCCAGGGGAGAGCAGAACAGGGAGAGAGCTGCGCTGTGAGGACAGGCCTCCCCGCCAGAGACCTGGATCCCTGTGGATGAGAGGCTGCGGGGATAACTCATGGGATGGTATTTAGGGCATTTCTAGACACTAAACTATGTTTAGGGTATTATTGTGTTATTGTTGTTGTTGTTAGTTGCTGTGCAGTCAGGTCTGACTCAGTAAGGCGCTCAGGGTTTTCAATGGCTGATTGAATACATAGTGCAAATCTACCTGGAAAATTTCACATTCATATCATGTCATTGGGCTGGGATTTAGCTCAGTTGGTAGAGTGCCTCTCTGCAGTGCCTCTCTGAGGTCCTGAGTTCAATTCCCAGCACAGCAAAAATGGGAGAAGGACCTGGCAATCCACTCCCAAGGCAATCCCGAAACAATCTGCCATTGAAAACCCTATGAGGGTCGCTATGAATCAGACTTGACTCGACGGCACCTAACAACAACAACACCAACATCATGTCATTCTCCATTTTACTTTCTTTCCAATAAAGCCATATTGGTAATGTAGAACCAGATGTGAATAGTTATATTTGAGTAACATATCAATCAACAAGTTTACATGATAGGATCCTTACGGCCCATCCTACCTGATCACAGAAGCTAAGCAGGGTTGGCCTGGCTAGTCCTTGGATGGGAGACCGCCTGGGAATACCAGGTGCTGTAGGCTTGGGAGAAGGACCTGGCAGCCCACTCCTGAAACAATCAGCCATTGAAAACCCTGTGAATAACAGAGAAACACCGACATAGTACCAGGCATGGCACAGTGTTTCGGAGTGTTTTGTTCTGTTGTACAATGAGTCGGACACAACTCAATGTCACCTAACAAGAACAACATCAATCAACAAATCAGAGAGAACAATCCCTGGCTAACATTGGTTTGGAAAGGTGATCCTGGCACCTGTGACTCTTCTGGGCTTTATCATGGTGAACAGAAGGATTCCAAGGGCATATATTATACGTTCTAGCTCCATGAAGACCATGGTAAACATTTTTGTTACAAGAAATGAAAAGAGCTTTTCCAAGTTTAGATTAACCCTTTAGAACCTGGTTTCAGATATAGGGATTCCTAGATCAAAGAGCACTTAACTAATGTCTCTGAAATTTTTCTCCATGTGGCCATGTGGTCTTTGGGATGGTCTTTTTGATAGTTGTATAGTATCCCATCACATATTGTATAGTAATCGTGACCTTGAGTTTCCAAATGTTCCCTATAAGTAATATTGTGGTGAACTTTATGTGTATGCAGCTTAAAAAATACTTTGGAGTGAGATTAAGGGTTGAATGAAATATTCTCTTCCCTAGAATATGTTAACTTTTTTTTTTTTTTCCTTCTTCAATTGTGCTTCCTGCTTTCTTCATTTCCCTTATCCTGTCTCCTTACTTTCTCCTGGGTCGTTCCTCTATCAAGGTAGCCAGGGATTCGGTAGAGCAGGACAGCAGGTGGATAGAACATGGGCTCTGGAGGCAAGTAGCCTGGGACCCCTGCCCCATCTCTCCCCAAGCTGTGTGACCATGGAAAAATTACTTCCTTTCTCCTGAGTCTTGGCTTTCCAATCTGCAAAAGAAAGAAATAAGAGAAGAGAAGAGAAGAGGAGAGAAGAGAAGAGAAAAGAAGGAAAATAAAGGGAAATGGAAAAGAAAAGCTTATATCCTAGCTCAGGATGTTGGGTCTCGAGCAGGTGACTAATCTCCTGGGGTCTCAGTGTCCTCATCTGTAGAAGGTGACTGTAGCAAAGCCTCCCTCAGTTCTACTGGGAGGATTAGAAGAGGAGCCAAGCACAGAAAGTCTTCCTGCGGTGCTCAGCTCAACAGCCATGCCCAGGAAGAGTGTCAGAGCCAAGCCAGCCCTGCCCCTGCGACCTGGAGGACAGGCAGGGCTCTGCTGTCTGCAGGCCTCTTCCTCACCCTACCTCCCCTCTAACAGCTCCCCCTTCTCGCACATTTACACGGTGACAGCTGTGAAAACTGAGCCCCAGGTATCCAAAATGTGGATGACCTGAGGGATGTGGCTTGGGGATGGGCCTCACCCCCTCACCTACAGAACCTCAGGAGTGAGAGGGGCCAGGGAGAGCCTCGGGGTTTTTGGGGCACCGGATGGGGAGCCCCTGCACTGACCTGTTGGTGGCTTGTGTTGTGTGTCAGCTTGCAATCTGAAAGATGCCCTGATCTGAATCTTGGATTTTGGAGCAGATGCTACTTCCCTGCCCCAGGAGACCCCTCTGCACTGGCGGTCACTGCTAACCACCTCCACACCTGCCTCCCCCCAGGACGCTTTCTTCCTCCGTCAGCTCAGGGCACATCCTGGGGGGAGTTAGGGTGCTGAGCAGCCTTCCTCCACCCTCTGGGTGGGCCTGGTGCTCTCTTGCCCTCCCTACCCTTCCACCACCGCTGGCCCAGTAATTCCCAACTGTGATGGGCAGTCTGGTTTTTCTGTTTTTGTTTTTGTTGTTGTTTTGGTTTTTGGGTTTTGTTGTTTGTTTTTTGTGGTACTAAGGGCATGAGCCCAGGGCTTCGCACATAACTTTTGCAAGCGCTCTACCACTGAGCTGCACCCCCAGCTCCTTTTAAAATGTTTTATCTTGAGACAAGGTCTTGCAAAATAACGCAGACTGCCTCTGCCCTTCAGCCTGCGACCCTCCTGCCTCCGCCTCCCAAGTTGCTGGCGTTACAGGCGGGCCACCGCTCCCGGCCACCATTGGCGGCCTTAGATCCCAGGATGACACCAAGTGGTGGAATTTCAGGCAGCCTCCAAAGCAAATGACACCGCACATGAAGCAGGGAGGCTTTTGGCAATGGCCCTGGAGTCACTGCAAGTAGGAAAGTTTCGGCAGGCAGAGGCGGCGGTGCCTCCCGAGGGCACGTTTGCGCACGCGCGGCTTCCACCTCCTCCGCCCTCTTGGATGCCGCGGGACGGGGTCTTTCTCTCCGCACCGCGTGTGAACGGGAGCTGCTGGCATCCGGAGACTTTTCGTCGGTGCCCAGAGCCGCACGCTGGGCCCCCACTGCAGTCTGGAGCCCTAGACGCTTCCTGGCCTGGCATGGTGCCGTGCGCAATCCCTTAGTCACGTTCGCACCCGTCTGCGCCTCCCGGAGCAGTAGCAGCCTTGCTGCACCCTTAAAACCGCACGATCCCCGCACGGATGTGTGGCCGCGGGTGCGCAGCGAGCTGGAGCTTCGGTCTGGAATACAAATCCCGCCGCGGAGCACCCGCCCCCTTCTCCGCTTCGGGGCTGTGACCCTTGCTCTGGTTCCCCCCCCCCCCCCCCGCGCGCCCACCCCCAGGAAACAGTCACCAAAACCAAGCTGACAGCTAGGCTTCCTCCTGGCCTCTTGTGATCCTGCCTGCCTTCCCCGGGTTCCCAAACAAACCCTGATATGCTTTCTGTCATTTTTAGATTACTTTGCATCCTCTAGAGTTTTTGATAGATATAAATTTAGGGATTGAACTCTCTTATCTGGATTCTTTCCTCCTGCATAATGAATTCTGAGATTGCACATATAAATAGTTCACTTTTTTTTTCACTCCACTCCACTGTGAGTGGACATTCCACTCCACTGTGTGAATAGTTCATCTGCTGATGGACAATTAGGTTGTTTCCAGATTTCAGCTAGCATGAATAAAGCTGCTGCTCACATTCACACAGGGCTGGAGTTTAGCTCAGTTGAGGTTGAGGTAGAGGTTCAATCCTCAGCACGGCAAAAACGGGAGAAGGATGCTGCAACCCACTCCTCAAACAATCAGCCATGGAACACCCTATGGGGGTTGCTATGAGCCAGACATGACTCCACAGCACCTGACAACAATAGCACTCACACACAAGTCTTTGTATGGACAAATGCTTTCACTTCTTTTTGGTAAACACCTAGGAATGGAGTAATTGGATTGTATGGTACATGCGTATTTAACATTCATATACATTTTAATTGTGGCTTAAAAAGAAATAATATCTTAACCTTTTAACCTTTCTTCTTGTCCCCCACCCCCAGTGGGGAATTGAACCCAGGGCCTCACCTATGCTTTCTGCAAGCACTTAACTATTGAGCGGTACCCCCAGGCCCTTTTTACTTTGTGTTTTTGTTTTTGAGACAGGATCTCGCTAAATTACTCAGGCTGCCTCTGGCCTCCAATTTGGGATCCTCCTGCCTCCACCCGCTGAGTCACTGGGATTAAAGGCATGTGTGCAGCCACGCCAGTTTATCATAACCATTTTTAAGTGTACACTTCAGCAGTGCTAAGCAGCGTTGCCAAAACAGGTCTGCACATCTGAACAGATGCCACGTAGGCATCCCTTTTCCAAGCTGAATTGCATTATGGTAGCAATGTATAGTGTGAGGTTCGCAGGGGACAGGAGTTAGCAAGAAGCAGCTAAAATGGAGTCATCTCAAGATGCATTTGTATGCATTTTTGGTACCCTCTGTATTCATATTGTTATGCAAACAAACTCTAGAACTTTTTCATCTTGTGAAACTGAAACTATTTCCACTGATCAACACCTCTGCCTTTGCTTCTCCTCCAGCCTCTGGCAGCCACCACTCTGCTTTGTTTCTGAGCTTGACTACTTGAGATATGTCACAGAGGTAGAATCGTACAGCATTTGTCTTGATGAGCTCATTTCACTTAACATAATGTCCTCAGATTCATCCATAGTGTAGAATGTTAAGAGCATTTCCTCTTTTTTCTTCTTTTTTCTTTTGTTTTCTTTGTTGCTGTTGTTTTTTGTTTTGTATGTTTGTTTTGTTTTTGGGTTTTGATAAAGGGTCTTCCTATGTATCCCAAGCTGGTCTCAGACTACCATATTTTTTCTTTTTTCTTCTCTCTCTCTCTCTCTCCCTCCCTCTCCCTCTCCCTCTGGATTTATTTTTCCCGGTCCTAGGGGACTGACTCCAGGGACTCTTATATACTAGGCAGGTACTCTAGCACTGAGCTGCACCCTCAGCCTTTAAAAAAAATTTTTTTTTTAATTTTGAGGTAGGGTCTCACTAAGTCATGCAGACTGCCTCTGGTCTCAAACAGGTGATCCTCCTGCCTCCACCTCCCGACTCACTGGGATTAGAGGTGTTTGCCACGGCACCAGGCCCATATACCCATGTCTTTACCCATTCATTTCTTGATGGACACTTGTGGCTCTTGTGAAAAATGCTGCCACAAATATGGGTGTGTGGATTTCTTTTCAGGATCCTGTTTTCAATTCTTTTGGATATAGAACCAGAATATATGTTTGACTTAAAAAAAACTACCAAATTGTTTTCTAAAGTGGTTGTACCGTTTTGCCTTCCCACCAGCAGCAGATGCATTCTGGTTTCTCCAAATTCTAACACCTCATGCAGTCATTTAAGCTTAACCATTCTAACAGGTGTGCCATGATATCTGACTTGTGGCTTTAATTTGCATTTCCCTAGTGATCAATGATGTGAGCATCTTTTCATTTGCTTCTTTTTTTTGGTACTTTTTATTGTTGTTGTTGTTTGTTTGTTTGTTTGGAGACAGGGTCTTGCTAAATTACACAGACCACGTCTGGTCTCGAACTTGCAATCCTCCTGCCTCTGCCTCCAAGTTACTGGGATTACAGGTGTGCACCACAGTGCCCAGCTCATTTGCTTCTTTGCCATCTATATCTTCTTTGTTGAAGTGTGGGTTCATCATTCTTTTTGTCCGTTTAATAAGCTTTGTTTTTTAGAATAGCTTTAGAGAAAAACTGTGAATATACTACAGGGAGGTTTTGTGTACTCCCCACCCTGTGATTAACATCTCACATTATTCGATGTTATAGTATGGAACATATATAATATAGTACATAGTCTGGCACATTGTTTATAATTAGTGACTAAATATTGATATATTATTGCTCACCAAAGGCCACCGTTCCTTTCTTAGACTTCTGTAGACTGTTTGGGCAGACAATGCCTGCCTCGCACACTATGCTGTAAGGTCCAAGAGTGTTGGAACCATTGTTTGTTCTTTCTCAAGTAAGTAAAGAAAAGCCATTGAAAAGCATTGATCCTGTTTTTGAAGATGGCTTGGGAAGCCAATGGGGTGTCCCAGGCCTGTAAATCCCAAGGCCTCAGGATGTGGGCCTGCAGCGGTATCCCTGTGGCATCCGATCCCCTCAGATCCAGGAAGCTAAACAGGGTCAGGCCTGGGAACACCAGGTGCTGTAGGCTAGGGAGAAGAACTTGGAAACCCACTTCCAAAAATCAATCTGCCATTGAAAGCCCTATGAATAGCAGAGAAGCATTGACAATAGTGTTTTGCCTGTTGTATGCAGGGTCAGTATGAGTCGGATAAGGATTCCATGGCACTTAACAATAACAACAACAGGAGGTGGAGGCAGAAGGATAGAAAGTTCAATGCCAGAGGCAGCCTGCATGACTTAGAAAGACCCTGTTTCAAGAGAAAAAAAAAAAAAAAAAAAAAAATAGGGCTGGCGGTGCAGAGCTCTTGCAGGCCCTGGCTTCAACCCCCAAGTACCACAGGAGAAAATGGGAACCTTTTTCAGAGCAGGTGGCAGCCGAGGCTCCACACAGCCGTGACCACGAGTCTTTTTCACTAGATGCCGCTCACCTCGACTCCCCATCCAGGAGGCTGCTCTTCCCACGGGTGGAGGTCCACTGCCGGATCGAGCTGGCCCTCGGCAGTGACGGCCCTGAGTGTGACCAGCCAGGGCTGCACGCGCAGCAGGCCAGCTCGGGGGACCCCGACCAGCCCCACGCACTGGGGGCTCCTGCAGGGGATGCCGGGGGCAGCCGGACACCTGCATCCCCGCTGGTGCGGACACCTGGGTCCGCGTGTGAGAGGCCTGGGCCGCCCGCCCCACTCTCCGACATGCCCGTGCCACCCCCTGGGCTGCCATCTGGGCCGCCCCTGCCCTCTCCGGCGCCCGCCCCAACCAGGCCACCCCCGGGGCCCTGTGCCGTGGGGGCGCCGCAGACGCCACACCAGGGCCCTCTGACTCCAGCGTCGCTTGCCCAGCCGGGTGCGGAGGAGCTGGACCCGCAACAGCCCCCAGGTACGCAAGCTGCCCTTCTCATGCGGCCGGGTCACTGCGGTGCATGCCCAGGGCTCTAGGGGAGGAGGGGTTGGCAGCATGCTCCAGCCACTCTGTGGAGACACGCGCCACGGTCCGTTCCTTTGTTGCAGCGATTCTCAGGGTCGCTCCCCACACCTGCGGCTATCGCGGCAAAAGCATCCTCTAGGAACTTGTTAGAAATGACAGGCCTCAGGCCAGGCCTGGTGGCACTCGCCTATAAGCCCCGCACCTCGGAAGGCAGAGGCAGGACGATCAAAAGTTCAAGGCCAGAGGCAGCCTGCAGCGTTACCTTGTCTCAAAATATAAAGGGAAAATGTGGGCTGGGGGTGCAGCTCAGTGGTACAGCATTGCAAAGCATGCACGTGCAAAGTCCTGGGTTCACTCCTAGTATTGAAAAAAGAGAAAGAAACAAGGAAGGAAGGAAGGAAGGAAGAGAGAGAGAGAGAGAGAGAGAGAGAGAGAGAGAGAGAGAGAGAGAGAGAAAAGAAAGAAACAGAGAAAGAAAGAATGAGAGTTGTTGCCAGGCCAGCGGTGTGCGCCTGTAATCCCAGTGACTCTTGAGGCAGAGCCAGGAGGATTATGAGTTCGAGGCCAGAGGCAGTCTGCATAATTTAACAAGACCCTGTCTCAAGATGAAAAATAAAAAGGGCTTAGGGTGCAGCTCAGTGCTAGAGCACTTGCAAAGTATGTGTGAGGTCTTGGGTTCAGCCCCCTAACACAGCCAAAAAAAAAAAAAAAAAAGACAATTCTCGGGCCCTAACACAAACCTAAGTCACAAATTCTGGCGGCAGGGCTCAGCTGCCTTTTACAATCCATTCAAGTGATTCTCTTTCCCACTCCCGTTAAATCACTGTTCCAACAGATTTCCATTGTGAAAGTCACCGTGCTGGTCAGCGACACTCAAAGAGTTGTTCATGGACCTATTCGAGCTTCTGCACTGTTTGTTACTAGCTCACAGCAACATGGGTTCAGACAGCATCAGCACTTAGACACATTAATAACAGTAAGGTATTGCTGTGGCATCCAGGAGCCTGATCTCTTTTCTACTAATTTATTAGGATTGCATTTCCCAAGAGAACTAGTCCAATAGAGACTGTCAATTAAAAATCAAAGCAAAACAAAAAACCTGGCTCTTCACTACAGATAGTTTGAGAAGCACCACTACAAGGGCTGCCAAGATGAACAGTTCTCAATCTCCTACTCCCAGGAAATCTCTTCCCTCCAGCAGAGGAGGTGACATGGGTACTAACCTCAAAAATACTAGAAGAATATTTTAGTACTATTCAACACATTTAGTACTATTTAAGAAAAACAGAGATGTGGAGGGGATTCCTAGAAAATAAGACCACTTCTTTCTGGAGGAGGTAAAGGCTTCTTGGAAGTGACAGGTGAGTTAAAATGAGCAAGATTTTGGCAATTATGGTGTTTGAATTTGGACAAGACAGAGTAGAAGGACCATTTCAGATTTTCTTTATTCAGGAGGCTCAGGTGCAAAGTAAGAAAGTGCAGGAAGTGTTCAAGATCTTCATCTGCATGAGCGCTGAGGATGGTCTCAGCGGGGCCAGAGAGAGAGGGACCCGAGGTGGACTGAAGCCAGTTGTCCCCATGGCCCCTCTGCCAAACCTGCAAAGTTATTATGATAAAGACAGATCAGCAGTGTTTCCGTCTCTGGGGACCTGCCCCATGTCAAAGATGACCCTCTTTCTGTGGAGTAGGTTTACTTTGGTTTTTTAATCACAATGAAACCAAAACATCAGGACATTAAGAGTCAGAAAGTTGATCACACTGTTTGACATGCTTCCTTGTTTCCTGTTAAAGCAATGCATTTATTTGTTCTGACACCTGACCACGAAGGTGGGCATCTTCAGGGACCTGCGTGACCCTGGCCCTAAGGTGGTACTCCTCGAACGCTGGTGTAGAGAGAGCCCTGTGTGACCCTGGTCCTAAGGTGGCACTCCTCAATCATGCTGGGGTGGAGAGAGAGCCCAATGGTTCTCGACTGGGACCTAATGCTTAGCAATATTTGAAGATATTTTTGGTTATCACTAGGAAATGGAGACCAGGGATGCTGCTCAATATCCAATAATGTACAGGACAGTCCCCACAACAAAAAATGATCTGACCCTTACCGGCAATAGTAGCCCAGTCACAACCTCAACCACCAAACCCCCAGCCACCTAAGGGTGTTTATCAGAGGGGACCCTCTGGGACTTAGTGCTATCAGGCATTTAGTGATGGACAGGGTGGTATTGGGGGTGGGGGAGAGATTGCAAGAGGCCCTGGGAAAATCCATAAACAAAGGAGCAAGCCTCACTGCAAATAGATGTAGGACAACCAGGGACATCCAAGAGGTCCCTAACTAAAGAACTTCATGTACGGAAAGCGAAATATATTTTAAATATTTAATATTTTAATATTTAAATATTTCTAAATATATTTTAAATCAGTTTTATTTGCGTTTATTGCATAAGTAATCCTCATATAGTGTGCATCTCACACTTGTCAAAAACATGTTAAGAACTTAAGAATAATGACCATGAACCTATTCATGTTCTCTATTCTGAGAAAAAAGAAAAAAGCATTACATCAAGAAGGTGATGGACATTCAGACCCCTCTTGGGGATTTTGCTGAAAACTGTCCCTAATACGCTGCTTTCCTGGAGGGAATTTTTTTGAATGTCACATCAGGGCCAGGATTTGCCCTTCCACAGCTGCTTCCCTGGGTCTTATTTAGATCCAGCAATGTGCTGTTTCTGGTCCCAAGGACAAGGATCTGAGAACAAGAGACTTCTTTACTGTTTTTAAACTCTCTCACTTACCGTTGTTATTTCAAAACTGACTAAGTACACCCCCACTGTGTCTCACTCATGTCTCCTGTATTTTCTCTTTGGCCGTAGCTCCCCATTCCTCTTTATGTCCAAAAAACACCGCACCTGTGATTAATAGGAAGGAAGTGATCGGCAAGTCACACTCGATGTAAGTTCTGCTTCATCTGGAGTATGTTCTCTTCTTTGGACAGAGGGGCCCGGCTAAATGATACTTCCACCTCTTTAGCTACCCCAGGAACCCCGAGGTCCTGTTCCAGTTTGTGTGATGACAGTCCACCCCTTCGCTTCTCCCAGTGAGGCACTGTGTGGAATATTCTGGTCACGTGGGCGATGTCATTCCTTCGGCCCCTTCCTGCCCACACTCAGATATACCTTCTTTGGGTGCTGAGGGAGGATGTGCCCTTCTCCTGGCCCCATATCTTACTCTCTGGGGAAGCTGCAGTTGGAGAGAGCTAGGAGGCTTCCGATCCTGGCCTAGGGTAGCTTTTGCACAGTATGAATTGAGGGACTGTCCCAGAGGCCTCCCTTAGTCCAGTTATCTCCTATTTGCATGATGTTTGTGTTGTTGTTAGATGCTGTTGAGTTGGGTCCGATCATTAGCAACCCTATATACAACAGGCCTGCAGCTGCACCACTGTAGCATCCCATCAGATCTCGGAGCTAAGCAGAGTCGGGCCTGGTTAGTATTTGGATGGGAGACCACCTGGGAACACCAGGTGCTGTAGGCTTGGGAGAAGGACCCGGCAACCCACTCCCAAAAAACAATCAGCCCTTGAAAACCCTGTGAGTAGCAGAGAAGCACAAACAATAGTGTTTCATCTATTGTACATAGGGTCACTATAAGTCGTATACTGACTCGACAGCTCCTAACAACAACAACATGTACAACATAAAACATTCCTTGACACTGGGCCATGCCCAGCATTCTTGTCAGTGCTTCTCTGCCATGATTGGGTTTTTGATGGCTGATTGTTTCAGGAGTGGGCTGCCAGATCCTTCTTCCAAAGCTATAGCACCCAGTATTCCCAGGTGGTCTCCCATCCAAGGACTAACCAGGCCTGACCGTGCTTAGTTTCTGAGATCTGCAGATGCCAGGGGGCTATGTCTGCAGGCATTAGCATGATAAAGACCTAATATTCCTATGTTGTAGACTGTCCCCAGAAAATCATTTTTATAGTGTGAATCGATTACCTGGGTTGTATAACATCTACTCCATTATTACCTTTGCAGAGGGCCTGGGGATCCGTTTTTTGTTGTTGTTGTTGTTGTTTGTTTGTTGCTTTCTTAAGACTCCTGGGGACTGCCCAGTCTCCTTTGCTGGCTGGATCCCAGTCACATTAGCCACTGGAAGAGCAGAGGGGGAGGTCATGCATATTTCTCCCCAACTCCCCCACCCCCCAACTTCATCCTCCCCGTGGCCACAGCTGTGGGATCAGGACAGCAGAGGCTGAGGCGTTCTTACCTTTGATATTCACACTCCATACCATATCACACTTATTAAAATGTCCCTGCTTCCCACATTACAGATCATCTTACCCCTAAAACTTTTTGACAATTTGTATAATTTCAATAATTTTGAGCTTAGGCGTAAATTCTCCATTGTGTTCACAGGACTAAAACTTTTTTGCATTTACATTGAACCATATAAAAGTTAGAGTTCTAGGTAACTAGTTGGCCTGGTGTTACTTAGGTAAATGTTTTTGTTTGTTGTTGTGGTTGATTAGGTGCCATCAAGTTGGGTCTGGCTCATAGCGACCTTACATACAACAGAAGGAAACACTCCCCAACCCTGTGCCATGCCCAGCACTTTGTCATTGCTTCTGTGCTATTCATAGGGTTTTCGATGGCTGATTGTTTTAGGATTGTTTCGAGAGTGGGCTGCCAGGTCATCTCCTGTTTTTGTGATGCTGGGTATTGAACCCAGGGCCTCAGAGCACGGTGAGTAGCACTCTACTAACTGAGCTAAACTTGATAACCAAGAATGTCTGCTGGGGAGCTCTGATGCCTGCCAGCATTGGCTCCTCTCCCTTCTTGAGCTGGCATAGGACCCAGATGGTGACAGACACAGTTTAAGTCATTAACAAGCTACCTCCTTCATGTCTTTGCCCAGGGAGAGCCCTGCTGTGGACTCAAACAGGGTGAACAAGGTGTTCAGCAGGCAGAAGACAGGCAGCGCCTGGAAACACCTCCCACGACACCTGCGGTCCAA
Source organism: Pedetes capensis (assembly GCA_007922755.1). Lineage (NCBI taxonomy): Eukaryota > Metazoa > Chordata > Mammalia > Rodentia > Pedetidae > Pedetes > Pedetes capensis. Next base: position 62,180 of record VMDO01001650.1, on the reverse strand, counting down.
GAAGCCAAGCAGCAAAGCACAGTGAGTGTAACTAGCATTCCCTGTGCGGCCTGGGGACCCCAAGCAGGGACTTTCCAAGGAGTGTGGGGAGCCCGTTAGGAGGAGTTAGGAGGCCCAGTTTTGGAGTCAGGCAAAGGCGTCATCGCCTTCAGTGCTCGTGGTCAGGGCACTTGGTCTCTGAGCCTCCATTTCCTGATCTACAAATGGTGATACCACCTCACATGCTCGCGAGAGGGTTCTTATACCTTCTCTTTCTCTTTTTCTTTTCTTTTTCTCACTTGGGGGTTGAACCCAGGGCCTTGCACATAGCTTTTAAGTGCCTACCACTGAGCCACACCTCAGCCCCCAGGGAGACACAAGGGTTTTTCAAGGAGACCAGAGTCTGGCTCACCCAGGCAGCCAGAAGCCCACCTCAGAGTCTGGGCACGTCCATGCCTGTGGGTCTGGGAAAGCGGTGTGGTGGGGAGTCTCAGCGTGGCTCAGAATGGGGTGTCCATTCCTGGATTAAACAATGGGCAGGGAGGGGACAGAACCCACAGGCAGGTGGGGGAGGTAGCTTGGGCCCTGGGATCATTGCATCCTGGGGTTATTCCTGCTCCATTCCTTGGTCTCCAGCCCCAAGTCCTCCCTGACCTCTGAGGGTCCATCTCTCTGTCTCGGAGCACAGGGTCAAGTTCATCTGTGGGAACTTGGACAGGTCAGCCATGGACATAGGGAGCCACTTGGGGGCCAAGCCCAGCCTCGGGCTCCTTGATCCTAGGCCGGTTCTCTTCCCAACTCAGCAGGGCAGTGGGAACTGTTTGGTTGGGCCAGAGCTGCCTTATGAGCTGGACCTTCTAGGAATGAAGCTTCCCAAAGAAGCAGGCAGTATAAACGGTAACAGGAACATTCCTGAACCGTGGGAACATTGTTGCCTGTGGGCACACCCTGCTCTAGGCAGGTGACCTCTGCCAGGTTCCTTTACAAAGCTGACGATGCCACTGGCAGGAAGTGAGTTACCCACAAATGATCGTAGTGATTACAGGCAAGTTTGCTGCTTCAAGCTTCAAAGGCCTGGGCAAGGGGTAGAATTGTTGTTGTTGTTAGGTGCTGTCAAATCGGTATCCGACTCATAGCGACCCTCATAGGGTTTTCAATGGCTGACTGTTTCGGGATTGCCTTGGGAGTGGATTGTCAGGTCCTTCTCCCATTTTTGTGGTGCTGGGAATTGAACTTGGGACCTCAGAGACTGCAGCGCAGCGCTCTACCAACTGAGCTAAATCCCAGCCCAAGGGGTAGAAAGGAGCTCAAAAATGTTAGAGAGCCGGGCGTGGTGGCACACTCCTGTAATCCCAGAGGCTCAGGAGGCAGAGGCAGGAGGATCACAAGTTCAAGACCAGAGGCAATCTGCGTAATTTAGCGAGACCCTGTCTCAAAAAGAAAAAAAAAAAGGGGGCTGGGGTTGCAGCTCAGTGATCCAGCACTTGCAGAGCATGCAGGCGTGAGGTCCTGGGTTCAACCCCCAGTACCACAAAAGAGAAAAAAAAATGTTAGAGAAAAGAAAGAGGGAGTGATCCAGAATGAAGAAAGGTCTGCTTATTTCCTCCCAAACTACAGTTACAAGAGACACTGTTACATTCACAGGCTTGTCCTGAGCAAAGTTCTGGGTCCCAGCTGACGTTCCTGCCCACAAGAGGTGAGAGGCCAGAATAAAAGCTGAAGGGCAGAAGTTACATGCATTAGTCAGTGTTGTTTAATAGGAAGTTCAAATTTCTACCCCAATATGGGTTGTATTAGTTGGTTATTGCTGCTATAATAAAGCTGCATAACAAATACCCCCAATCTCAGTAGACTGAAACAACAAATATTTCTCTTTCTCTCAAGACTCTGTGAGTTGGCTGGGATAGTTCTTCCTAGGCTGTAGGTCAGGGTTGATTCTGTTACATGTCCTTTTCATTCCAGGACTAGTAGTTATGACAGCCATGCTGTTCTCTGGAGCAGGAATAGACATGGCATCAGCCTGGCCTTCCTATACTGGCCCTGACTCTCCTCCAACGAAAGTTTGGCAGTCATCTGATTCTGGATTGTGTAACTGGCCCAAATTGAAAGACTGCCTACAGGCTGCAAGTGGAAAAGGAGACTCATCCTGGCCCTGGTCCTCCCAGCTGCCACCATGTGTGTCAGTCCTCCAGAACGTCCTCCAGGAGAGAGCCTCTTCTCTGAGTGCCTATAGACTTTCCCCTATTCAAATGTGAATGTAATAATAACAGCTGAAACATGGGAGTCCACTCCCAAAGCAATCCCAAATCAATCAACCATTGAAAACCCTGTGAGGGTTGCAATAAGTCAGAGCTGACTCAAGGGTGCCTAACAACAACAACAACAGCAGCAGCAACAATAAAAAATGTATTAGGACCTATGCTCCAGGCACTATGGCACAGAGAGGTTAAGTAAAGTCACACAGTTGATAGGTGGCAAGGCCAGGATCCAATCCAAGTTGGCTGTCACCAGGCTGTTGATGTCACTACTAAGTGACACAGTCTCCCAGGGTGGTGGGAGCATTGGAGAGCGAGTCATAAGTCACAGGTTTAGCCCTAGTTTCTCCATTTGGGCAAGTCACTTTATTTAGTGGAGCCTCAGTTTCTCCATATGACATCGGCCCTGCCTTCATCTTGTGGTTATTGGGGCTTGAATGAGGAGATGAATGAGCGAGTATTCTGTGGGATTCTGGGTGCCAAAGGCATGTTAGGAGCTATGACTCGTGTTCAGGCCTGTTGGGGACATTTGAATGGGCCCATGGCAGCTTGCAAGACTGTGGCACTAAGAGAAAGAAGCAAAGAGAGGGTCTCTGAATGCATGGAGGAAAGACAAAAAAACAAGTTACTTACTTTGTGATTCTGGGCAGGGTAACTTCTATTTTAGTCCATCCTAAGTGCCACTTGGAAAAGACATTACCTGTATTATTTTTGTTTTATATCTGCATTCTTTATAGGATGAACAATTTTATTCCCTTTTCTGGTTTTAAAAACAATATGCACTCATTATAAGAAGAAACCTTGAAATTTAGAAAAGCATAAATAGAAATAAAAGTTGCCAGAACCCCCACTACCCAGATGTTAATATTTTGGTGAATACTCTTTCACATTTTCTAAGCATATGCAGGCAGACATGTATTTTTTATTTTTATGAAAATGGTATCATATGCTACTTGCTGTTTTATAGCTGCATTTTGATCTAAATAGCATCTTATTACTTCTTTCCATGTCAAATATAGATTTATCAGGTTTGTAATGGACCCATAGTATTCCCTTGGTGTGGATGTGTCATTACATATTTAATCAATCCCCTATAGCTAGACATTTAGCTTGTTTCTGACTCTTTGTGGTTATCAACATTGCTATGATAAAAAACAATCCCCATGAATACATCCTTGTACACACATAACTCGATTGTCTTCTTGGTGTACAGTTCTAGAACTGGGATTGCTAAGTCAAAGGTGTATACACTAGAACTGGGAATGGTGGCTTATGCCTGTAATCCCTGTGACTCATGAGGCTAAAGCAGAGGGATCGTGAGTTCTAGGCCAGAGGCAGCCTGTGTAACTTAGTGAGACACTGACTCAAGATAAATAATTAAAATGGCCTTGGGGTGCAGCCAGGGATAGAGCACTTTGCAAAGTATATACAAGGCCCTGGGTTCAACTCCTTAGTACCATGGAGGTGGGGAGCACTTTGGGAAAGTTCTGATGCATGTTGCCAAACTGTCCTCAAAGGGATTTGAGTGTTTTACTACACTCCTGCCACCAAGTGAACTACCCCATGCCCAGACACTCACCAAGATGAGGCATCACAGGCTCATGGTTCCTTACCTATGATTCTAAAACTAAAAAAGCTCTGAAAAAAAACCAAAAATCCATAGTCACTGCTTAGACAGCAAAAACTTCATTGTTGTTGTTGTTGGGTGCCGTTGAGTCGTGTCCGACTCATAGCAACCCTCATAAGGTTTTCAATGGCAGATTGTTTCGAGATTGCCTTGGGAGTGGGTTGCCAGGCCCTTCTCCCATTTTTGCGGTGCTGGGAATCGAACTCGGGACCTCAGAGACTGCAGAGCGGTGCTCTACCAACTGAGCTAAATCCCAGCACCTGTAGTTATTCATAGCCTTTATTTATCCCTTTCAGTATGAATTTTCATATACTTGCCCATAAAATGTGTTTCCTTGTGGGACGCTGCAAGGCCTCCCTTGGGAAGTTGGGAACATATGACCAATACACTATTTTCCTTTTCCTACAATCTGAAAAATTCTAATCTCTGAGACATACATGCCACTGGAGCTTCAGAGAAGAAATTGTGGACGTGTTTCAATATTTAAGTTTTATTTTAAACTGGTAAAAACTAACGTGTTTAAAGTTCCTTGAGATCAGCCAGACATTCCCTGCCGACTTAAACAACCCTGGTCAAAACAACCCTGGTCATGTCTTGCACCCCAGCCTGGCCACCCACTCCTGTGGCAGGGGCACAGTGCTCTGCCCACCCAGGCTTTCATGTACTTTAACATTTAATTGCCTGGTAGACGAGGCAATGTCTTTCTGATAGCTTGTTGTTGTTGTGAGGTGCCATCAAGTCAGGTCCCTCATACGGTTTTCAATGGCTGATTGTTTTGGGATTGCTTTGGGAGTGGATTGCCATGTCCTCCCATTTCACAGTCCTGGGAATCAAACCCAGGGCCTCCGAGAGCACAGAGCAGCAATCTACCAACTAAGCCAAACCCCAGCCCTTTCTGATAGGTATGATTTGTAAAAAACATCATCAAACTAGCGCCATGTGTCAGGACTCTGTTTCTCATTTAATTATTTTAACCCTGTGAGATAGGATCAGAGAAGTGAAGGCACCCACAAAATCACACAGCAGAGGCTGGGGCGTCACTCAGTGGTAGAGGGCTTGCATGCCTGTGCAACACTCTGGGTTCCATCCTCTGTACTGGAAAAAAAAAATTACACTGCAGAGCTTCAGGTGCAGAAAAATATTCCAGGCCCCTGCTTAGCTTTCACTACGATCAGAGCACCTACCTAACCTATGTTCAGAGCCTGCTGTTGAACTTGACACACGGTCTCCACACAGTACTATCTTCTGTGCAGATCCGAAGTTGCCTTCAGCCTAGCTGATACACAACCCCTGATGGTACAGTTTTCTTTGGTAGCACTCTTTCTCTCATTAACTTGCATTTATTCAGCTGTCAGTGAATTCCTCCTCTTGAGTGGGCCCTGGGGAGGTGACAGCCTTTGGTCTGCTCTGCTAGCGAGGGGGAGAGTCATGTGCAACGGGTCAGTTGCAGAGATCTGCTGGCACGCAGAGCTGGGTTCTGTGATCCCAGGCTCAGCAGCGGCACCTGGGAGCTCATTGAAGCCACAAATTCTTGGGTGCAGCCCAGACCTCCTGAATAAGAAGTGGGGGCCACCCATGGTCTGTATTCCACCTGAGGACAGATGCTCCCTGGACTTGAGAGCCACAGGTTTAAGATAGGACAGGAGTTCACAGGAAAGGGACTCATTCACCTTGTCAGCTGGAGGGTCTCACGGAAGCCTTCCCAGAAGAGGAAGAGCGGTAGTCAGACAGATGAGCAGAGGGCACAGATGGCCCATGGGTGGCCTACAGCCAGGAAACAGCAGTCTACAAGCATCTACTGAGTGGCAGGGGTGGAGACAGGGAAAGGCCTGACCATGAGCTTGGAGATGCAGCAGGAGTGGGTCAGACTGGCCCCTACACCCTGCTAATGGTGCTGGGCTTCCGGTGAGGTGCTAAGGAGTCATCACAGGGTTTATGCAACAGAGTGACAGATTTGAAAAGTACCCAGGAACCAGCAAGTCCACACCCCAAGAGATCTCCAAGGTGGGCTCTGCAGGGGTGTTCTTGTAGTTACCCAGAGAAGGCAACTGACTTGTCCAGGGTCACACAGCAAGTGAAGGTAGGGCTTGGAACTCAGGTCTTCTGATTACACCTTGTCTTGTTTCTCCTCACGCATGACTCCTCCGCTCCTCGATTCCAGGTCTGCTCCATGCCCGCTTGACTTGCCTGTGATCTCCACTTCCGAGACAGTTTGGGTCACCTACAGGCCTCATCCCAGCAGGATCCAGGAATGCACCTGCCCTGAGGTGTGAAATCTGCAGGATGTCCCCGGAAGCCAGACCCTGCCTGTCCCCAGTGGACCCTACAATTACCGGCCATCTCAGGTGACAAAACGTGCCTCCAAGAGGCTGAAGAAAAATCAAACCCCCCACCTCTGGTGGCCTTGCCCTGGGCCTTGCCCCTGCCTGCCCTGGTTGACTATGGCCCACCCTGGAGGCCGGCAAGGGGGCTACAGGCCTTTCATCTAGACATGGCCTTGATGTTCTTAGCAGATCTGAAGCCCAGAACCCACAGGGAGACAGGGTTCCTGTCTTGCTGGACCCAGGAATACTTATTCCTTAGCACGCAGGGGAACGAAGCTTGCTAGACATGATTGCCTTTGCTCGGAGACTGCATTTCAAGCCTAGAAGCTCTCGATGCCAGTTACATTCCAAGCATCAATAAATCCCCTTGCAGATTCTCCTTCACTTCCATTCATTTCTCTTGTTCTGAAATTATTAAGAGGCTTGTTCTTCCATTAGTTCCAGAGTTGCCAGATTAAACACATCTTGTTAAATTTGAATTTCAGATAAACACTGAATAATTATTTTTGTAGAATTGTGTTCCCAATATTGTAGCTATTTGTTTTTCTGACATTCAAATTTAGCTGAGTATCCTGTGTTTTTATTTGCTAGCAACATTAATTAGTTTCTCTCTTTCTCTCTCTCTTTTCTCTCCCTGTCTCCCTCTCCTCTCTCTCTCTCACTTTCTCTCTCTCTTTCCTCCCCCTCTCTGTTTTTTGCTTTATTTTGTTTTGGGGTTGTTTTGTTTTGTTTTTGGCTTTGGGTTCTTTGAGACAGAGTCTTGCTATGTAGTCCAGCCTGGCCTTAAACTCATGATCCTCCTGCCTCAGCTTCCCAAGTGCTGGGATTATAGGCCACCTCACTCTGTTGACTTTTTTTTTTTTTAATCAATATTCAGATCATTTTTTCTGCACCCAACACTGTTTTGAAAGCAGGAGGTCCTGCTGGTACCCAGGGCAAGGCCACCCACTGTCCCATCTTCCCAGGTGTCCCTGTAACCAGCCAGCACCTCCCCCTCGGCCACTGCTCAGCTGACCTGATCACCTCTGCATCGCCCACTGACCTCCTGACTTCTTGAGGAAGATAGGTTAATAGTGTCCTGTCCACCTCTTAATAGACTTTCAAAGCAACAGGATCCCCTACGCACCGTGCTCCACTGAAAGCAACCTACCCCTTCACAGCACCCACACCACAGATCCCACCCACTCTCTTCCTATTGGCACAAAGCCCCCATAACCAGTGAGGTCGGTGAGCCTCCTGAGGCACCAGCTCTATCTCTTGCATGTGGGTGTTGCACAGGGTTGGCCTGGGACCTGGGCAGGCAGTGCGTGGTCTGTAGGCTTGAATAAGTGTTCTAAGGGTCAGATGATGGGTTTGTGGTGCTAAAACAGGAGGTATCCAGCAGGCCCGGCCATGGTTTTGTCTATTGGCTGCGTGACCAGGAACAAGGTGTATTCCCTGCTCCGAGCCTCAGTTTCCTCCTTGTGAGATGAGTATTCTGACACTGCCTTCTCCTGATCTCCTTGGAGCATTCCATGAGCCTTCAAAGTTTGGGGTGTGGGAACCTGGTCTGAAATGAGACTCAAGTGGTGTCAGAGAGGGGAAAGGAGACCTCTGAGGCCTTTCCATGGAGACCAAGTCTTCAGGACCAATAATCTGGAATTGTATTCTAGCAATTTGAATCCTGGTTCAGAATGACAGAATTTGGGGACCAGAGTTTAGGGGCCAATAAATGTGCGTGTAGAATTAAGAGTGACCTAGATTTCTCCCAGGTGTACAGTGAAAGTCACAGAGCCATAGAAAATCAGGTCAAGAGAGTGAGTATTGCCAGCCATGGTGGCAGCCACCTATAATCCCAGCACTCAGGAGGCGGAGGCAGGAGGAGCTGCGTGAGTTCAAGGCCAGTCTGGTCTACATAGTGAGTTCCAGGAAGGCTTGGGCGACATAGCAAGACCTTGTCTTAAAAGAACAAAACAAGCCTAGCACAGTGGTGCACGCCTGTAATCCCAGCAGGTTGGGAGGTGGAGGCAGGAGGATCGCAAGTTCGAGACCAGAGGCAGTCTGCATAACTCAGTGAGACTCTGCCTCAAAAAGTAAAAAAATGGGCTGGGGGTCCAGCTCGGTGGTCCAGCACTTGCAGAGCATGCAAGCGTGAGGCCCTGAGTTCAAACCCCAGTACCGCAAAGAAACACAAAAACACAAAAACAAACAAACAACAACAACAACAACAAAAAAAAAAAAAAGAAAGAAAGAAAGAAAGAAAGACAGGAAAGAAAAGAAAAGGAGAGAAAAAGAGGGCAAGTATCTTGTCCCCAAAGTCACCAGTCTGGGGCAGCTGAACTAAAACCCAGGTCTCCTGCCACCCACCCCAACACCTTTTTTTTTTTTCCTGCCCCAGAGTGTTGTCACTGAGGATGAGACACCTGAAGAGGGTCCAGAGAGAACCCAAGGCAAGGACAGACAGATGCGGCAGGCTGGCGTCCATCTCATCTCCATTAAAATTAAAGCACATGACACCTCTGCTCAGGCCAATTTCTTTATTTGCTCAAATAACACAGTATAAAAATGAGACTCAGATACCAGCATCAGGAACTCATGCCAAATATTCTCACAGCCTGGAGGACATCATTCCAAATGAGAAACTAGGTATAAAAGGTTCCTGACCTTCCTTTCACAACTTCTGCTCCTTCATGGGTCAGTGCGGTTTTCTTGAACACTGCCTAAAATAAATTCATAAATAGTACACCTCACCCCACTTCTTAGAAGCAGCAATAAAAACTAGATGACTTGTAGGATATGGGTCATTGAGCTTCCTGAGGGCTGGCCTCCTGCCCTTGGCTTGTCTCCCTCCTCAGTCCCACCCTGCTGTGCCAGGCGATCTAAGGTCCACCACGGGTCACAAGGCTCAGCCTGGCATTCAGATTTTAATGCCCTTTCTTCATAGTCACATATTCCAGGCCATGTCCAAGGGAGTCAGGTGTCTGTCTGCAGCCCTGTCAAATATGAGCATATAGAATTTGTCGATCTGAGTCTAGCTTTGAAACTGGCCAGTTGTGTAGCAGGCAGAGCCTCTACCATCCCACACCTCACCTTTGTGCAAATACAAAATAATAAGAGCCCCTTTCAAGATACTTTATTGCCATCAGCTAGAAAGTTGTCTTCATAAATCTACAAATCTACAGTGGATCTCCTAGGGTATGGGGTTCTTGAGCAGTCCACACCTATGCAACTATCCATGGTGGTCCTGTGTGAAACCTTCCTCCACTTTCTGAAAACTAACCAGATGTAGCTGTGATAAAAGTAGTTCACATTCATTTTCTCGCTGACTCTTAGCAAACACCATGAGATGAGAGGTGTAAGGTATCAGCTTCATTTCTCTGGTCACAGAATTACAGGACACACGTTTAAAAGCATTCTAAGAGACCAGGGGTCTCCAGTCTATAGATCTTCCCCATCTGGTGTCTTTAGAGTTTCCAGGAGGCATTTACAACGCCATGTGAGCACGAAGCACTATTGGGCAACTAAGTAAGTAATGTGTGGCATATAGATACACATGTTTGAATGAACATGGATGTTTTGGCTAAAGATTCACTTAAAAATTATTTCCAGCCAGGCGCAGCAGCACATGCCTGTGATCCCAGCAACTTGTGAGGCAGAGGCAGAGGACTGCAAGTTTAAGGCCAGAGGTAGCCTGTGCAACTTAGTGAGACCCTGTCTCAAAATAAAATGTAAAAAATGGGCTGAGTTGCAGCTGAGTGGTAGAGCACTTGAAAAGCATGTGTGAGGCCCTGGGTTCAATCCCCCAGTGCTGCAAAAAATGTCCATTTTTTTTTTTTCAAAACTAAGACTCATTTAAAGCTAGCATCTGGGGAAACATCAGCAGGCCTTTGCAAGGCAGCCATGGATGCAAGGGCACAGAGGAGAGGGCCATGCACAGGTCTTCCACAAGTCAGGGGCAGGTTTGGCAGGGGTCCTGGTCTCCCAGCCCCATCCAGGGCCGAGTCCCCAGCGCAGCACATGTCCAGCTTCACAGAAGCTCTTATCTCCAGACATGTTTGGGGAGCACAGGATTGGGACATCACAAGGCATCATCAAAGGTTCCTGGCTAACGCTGCCAATTGCTGCGTAATTTGAGGGAACTTGAGTGTGACTCGGCTTTCAGTCTGGACTTTGACTCTCTGGACTTGTGATGTTCTGGGAGGAGAAAAAGGACACAAGTTTCAGGCATAGCCCGATGACTTGCAGGTCCCACTCTGCAAACAACAGGCTTCTTCCTACCCCCTCAACACTCCACAGCAGCTCCAGCTCTGGGCCTTTGCTCTGCAGCCCCTCTGCCCACAGGGCTTGCCTGACCTTCCCAGCTATGGCCTCCATAACCTGAACACCCCAAACTAGTGCTTGCCACCTCCTGGAAGCCTTCCTGGACCAACTTGCTGCATCATCCCCAGTTCCTCCTCCTTTGGCATCTGATCGCTATTTAATTTTGTTATCAGTAAACATTTGCCTTTCCCACTAGCATGTGAAGTCTTTGAAGGAGAACCTCCCGAACTTCTCAGCACCTTGCTAAGCACAAGGACTCTGTCCATGTCTGCTGGTTGAACTTAATCGTGAAGAAATGAATGAATGAATGAATGAATGGTTAGTAAAACCAAAAGATGGGCCAGGCACAGTGGCACACATCTGTAATCCCAGCAACTAGGGAGGCCAAGGCAGGAGGATCTCAGGTTTGAATCTAGAGGCAGCCTAAGTAATTAGCGAGACCCTTTCTCAAGATAAAAAATAAACAATGGGCTGGGGGTGCAGCCCAGTGGCAGAGCACTTGCAAAGTATGTGCAAGGCCCTGGGTTCAATCCCCAACTACTGCAAAAAAAAAAAAAAAAAAAAAAATCCCAGAAGATAAAATTAGGACAGTGGAGGATGTCAGACCTGATGCTTCCAAAGTGTCTTTTAGAAAGAACTAGGATCACTCTGTAAGCCAGTACCTAGCCCACCCTGGAGGACAAATTATCCCTAATGGCTGATTCTCAGGGAGAAGACAGCGAGGCCAAGAAAAGAAAGGTACAAGGTCATGAGGAGTTCCAGGCCAGGAAAATAAGCCAAGGTCCAGCCTTCATCAACTGTCATGCAGGAGGTACAGCTTTCTAGAGAGACTCCTCCAATGGCTTTTGAGATAGGCTCTCTCTGGGTAGCTTAGGCTGGCCTAGAAATTGCAATTCTCCTGCCTCTGCCTCCCCAGGGCTGGGATCACAGGTGTGTGCATCCACACCCCATTTTTCAACCAGGAGAGGAAGACAGAAGTATTCCGTGTGATGGCAACATTGCTAACCACAGTCCCAGGGACCATTTGCACATGGAAGGTCTGGCCCTGTTTGTCCAACACGAACAAGCAGAGCATCTCACTCGTTTAAAGTCATGCTGTTGTTCCGTGGCTTCTACACTATAGATCTGGGCTGAATGTTGGTAAGCAGGTTATCTTAAGGGAATTTGTGAAAGATGGAGGATCTGTTTATCAGAGTGCACTTGAAAACACAAAAACTCAGTATTTAAAAAAAAAAATCAGTGGCATGTGCTGTCTCTGATGGGAACATTTCAGGGCCTCGGGGTGGAACCTGGCAGAGTAGAAGTCAGCACAGTGGCAGGACAGGGCAGGGCAGGGCAGGGCCACTCTCTATTGGTCACCTGAGGAGCAGGCAGCACATGGTCACCCTGGAAGGCTTCAGAACTCACCAGCTAGCGGAGCCTCCCTGTCTACCTCCTCAGTCCATTCTTGGAAATATAAAACTTCTTTTGTTATTTAAATTTTACAATAGTCTAGAATTGGGAAGCCAAGCAGCAGAACCCAAGACCTAACAAGGTGAGCTAACGAAAAGTGTAATTGGGCACAGTGGCGCAGGCCTATAATCCCAGCCACTTGGTAGGTGGAGGCAGGAGGATCACAAGTTCAAGGCCAGAGGCAATCTGTGTAAGCAACTTAGCAAGACCTTGTTTCACAATAAAAAGTAAAAAATGGCTACACCTCAGTGGTAGAGCGTTTGCAAAGCATGCAGGAGGCCCTAGGTTAAAGCCCCCAGGACCACCAAGAAATAAAAAAAAAAATGTAAAAACAGACCTACAATTGGAGACCAGGGTCAAATAAAGAAGATGCTAACTGGAGTAAAATCAGTGAGGTTTTGGGAAAGACAAACACCATCATGGTGTAGAATTATCTTAGAAGATCTCAGCAAGAAGGCGGCATTTGAACAGAATCCTAACACTTCTAACTGAGCACAGAGGAGAAGATGGCAGGCAAATCCCACGGGAGATACCCATGACCTGCTGTCCCTTGGGCCTTTCCCGCCCTCTCTCACCGGCTGGTGGGCTGTGAGCTGGGCGTAACAGTGCTGGCCATATCGGCCTCTGGAACCCAGGAGGCTGCAGATGGCTCCACTGTGGTCACCAGCAAATCTGTTAACCAAGCTAAAGGCAAAGGGGGCAGGTCTCTCAGCGAGGCTCCCGTGTGCATCCGAGGAGCTGGTCTTCTGCCTGCGCAGGGTGGCCACCAGCTTCTGGAGGGAGGCATCTGAGAACTTGTAAAAAATCCCCTTAAAGCTGGGGTGCTGCTGGATCTGCAAGCAGAGATGAAGGCGGGCCATTAGCACTGCTACAGGGGTCTCCCCACCAACAGCCCCTTCTGAGCGCCAGGCTGCCGGCCAGGCTGGGCACCTCCTCACCCTGGGCGATCCCTGCCTTGTTAACCCCTCTTGTGCGAACCATTCCCTCCGCTCCTTAGTCAGAATCGGTTCTGCAAAGTCAAGCTCACAATAGCAGAAGGAAGCGGAGAAAGACAGAAAGGGCAAGTCTTCACACTCACACAGTGTGGCTTCCCCGGGCCTCTGTCTGGCTCTCTGTGAACTGGGAGTGATAATATCCCCTCCCCCAGGATTGTCACAGGCATGGGGATTATGTGAAACAGTCTATTTGGTTGAATTTTAGTGCCCCCTCTAATGTTCCCCCAGCCAGCTCCCTGCTCTTCATAGAATGTGGCCAGTGAGGTCCTCCAGGGGCTGAATAAGACTACGGCTTGGGTACAGGTGGCACATTTGTTAAGGGATCCCAGGGACACCGATGGGGAATGGAGCCCTGAGACAAGGAGGGAAGGCCAGCCACACAGGATGACACTGGGGTTCCCTCCCCCAGGGCACTGTGGGAGTTGGCGCAGAGCACAGCACTCAGAGGATGCGTCCCTGGAGGGGTGGGGCTCTTCGCACCCCCATTTCATCAGCCACCTGTGGAGGCTGCTCTTGGAGAAGCTGAGCTATGTAGTGCAGAGTGGATCTGAGGCCTCAGGCTATGGGACACAGGTGCCGGCAGCTGGAAGCTGGGCAAGAGGTGAGCTGAGGCGCGAACACCCCAGTCTCATCTATCACCTGCCCCCTTCGTGTGGAACCTGCGTGTGTCTCTCCGAGGAGACTGTTTTTCAAGGGCATGGAGCCTTCTGTGACAGGCTGCCCAGAGGGGAGGACAGTCCACCTGCTTGAAAACACTTTGTTGTTGTTAGGTGCTATCAAGTCAATCCAATTCATAGCCACCCTAGGTACAACAGATGAAACACTCCCTGACACTGTCCATGCCCGACACTATGTCAGTGCCTCTCTGCTGTTCACAGGGTTTTCAATGGCTGATTGTTTTGGGATTGTTTTAGGAGTGGGCTGCCAGGTCCTTCTCCCATTTTTGTGGTGCTGGGGATCGAACCCAGGACCTCAGAGAGCTAAACCCCAGCCCATCTTGACAGTACTGAAGACACACAAATGCTAAGGGATATGGCCAAGACAATGTGAAAAGGGACCTTGCAGAGAAGATCCAAGGGGCTAAAGAGGCTTCTGGGCACTGGGACACATGCTGAGCTCCAGATAGAGGACTTGGGCTGAAGGAGGTCCTGGCTGGCAGGGGAGCCCCAGGAGCATTATATTATTTTAAACTGACATTTACCTTGTCTCCTACATGTCTGATGTTTTCTGTAAAGACACTAAATTGGGTCAATGAAGTAAATATCCCCCATTTTGCAAAAGAGGAAATTGAGGCTGAGAGAGGTTAAGGGGCATGCAGGGACTGAACGTAGGTACCGGGGGTGGGTGGATGAGGCCCAGTAGCGGCCTGGGGAAGACTGATCACCTGCTCACCTGCTTCCCCAGCTCACCATCCACCTCCTGGAGAAGTGCCACCAGCTTGTGGATGATGAGGTCCCCTGAGGAAAGGAAGAAAGGGTGAGGGGCTACACAGAGGGTGGTGCCTTATCCCCCCACCACAGAGGCTGCAACAGCACATCAATCAGTAAACACAGGAGGTCCTCTATAGAACATGGCACACCAAGTTCAGTGGTACACACCTGTAATCCCAGTACCTCAGGAGGCTGAGGCAGGAGGATCGAGAGTTTGAGGCCAGAGGCAGCCTGAATAACTTAGAGAGACCCTGTCTCAAGATAAAAATTTAGAAATGGGCTAGGGGTGCAGCCCAGTGGTAGAGTACTTGCAAAGTATGTGCGAGGCCCTGGGTTCAACAACCAAGGACCGAAAAAACAAAAATCAAAAAACAAAAACAACAACAACAAAAACCATGATACACAGTTATGATAGGCAAAGAAGAATCCTCTCTAATCTAGTGCTGGAGCATGAGAGCTTTCTTTGGGTTTGTTTTGTAGACATCAAAGGGACCCCGTCCCTTCAGGAGAGGTTGAGCCTCGCATTCAGCTCCATCTGGCAGACAGGGAAACCGAGGCCTCCCAATGTCAGGAATGGGAGTTTGGACTAGAAGTGGCATAGTAGAATGCAAGGAGAAACCCCCGACAGGAACACCAACACCCCTGGGTTATCAGCAGTAGTGTGCAGGGGGTGCTCGGACTAAATTCACTGAAAATATGCCGTGAATTTATAATGCAGTCAGTACAAACTATTGTGTTGTTGTTGTTGTTAGGTGCCTTCTAGTCAGGTCCAACTCATAGCGACCCTCATAAGGTTTTCAATGGCTGATTGTTTCAGGATTGCTTTGGGAGTGGATTGCCAGGTCCTTCTCCCATTTTTGCAGTGCTAGGGATTGAACCTGTGTCCTCAGAGAGTACAAAGCACTCTACCAACTGAGCTAAAAATCAGCCAGGTAGAAATCTGCCACTGAAATCTACAAATGAGGGCTTTCTCCTCTGCAGAGAGCCCATTTGCCAGCATACCACTGGTTATGAGACCAGAGCAAGCTGGGAATTTCTTTTTCTTTTCCCTTTTCCTTTTCCTTTTCTTTTCTCTTTCTCTTTTCTTTTCTCTTTTTCTTTTTCTCTTCTTTTTCTTTTTTTCTTTTTCTTTTCCTTCCTTCCTTCTTTCCTTCCTTCTTTTTTAATGTGCGGTACTTGGGGGCTAGGGCCTCACATATATTTTGTAAGTGCTCTACCATTGGGCTGCACCCCCAGACCCTTTTTTATCTTTTAAATTGAGACAGGGTCTCATTAAATTAGGTAGACTGCCCCTGGCCTTGAACCTGCAATCCTTCTGCCTCTGCCTCCTGAGTTGCTGAGATCACAGGTGTGTGCCATCGTGCCCGGTTCTAGCTAGGGTTTTACATGAAGTGTTCAAGCAAGCCGAGGTGGGGAGGCCGAGCCACTTCCAGCAGAGTAGCCAGGTGTCCTCTACCTGAGGCAGGCTCTCCCCCTACAGATCTGCCCTGCAGTCCCAGCTTAAAGGGAGATTCTGTGGCCCACCCTAACCTGGTATCTATGGGATATTCCCAGCTGCTGTCTGAGCCCCCTCCTTGGAACAGTTCCTGTGGCATCATCCAGAAGAGAAGCACCCAGGAAGCTGTCCCAAGTTGGGGCAGGGGTGTACTCACTGGATTCACCAGCTCCCTCAGGCTGAGGCCCCTCTTCTGGTGTGCAGCTTCTGGCCTGGGATGGTACTTCTGAGGACCCAACTGGTCTCCCTCCTGCAGCCGAGGGCTCCTGGAACTCCAGACCTCCTGCATCTGAGGGCAAAAGACTTGATGTGAGAAGTTTGCACCTGTCTCAGATCCTCAGCAAGTTGCCGGCACTGCCTGCCTCAGAGGAATGCCCAGAATGCTCTCTGCCTCTCTTGAAACCCTACCTTTCCTTCGCCCACCAGCCCCCTGTGCCTCGCAGTCTGGAATGGAGCAGCCAAGCAAACAGACACGTCTGCAGGTCCCTCCTAGGGAACTGTTTCTCCTCTAATTCTGCAAAAGCTTTGCCAAATCAGCTTTTCTGATCCTCACCTTCTCCATCTGTCAAATGGGAGCCCTAAGACGGATCCCACAGGCTGTGAGCGGGCTGAATGAGAGAATATGTGGGAAGATGCATACAGTTGGCACTCCACAGATGCCAGGGAATCACTGTATACCAGTGGTCCTCAGGCTTTTATTATTAATATTATTATTATTATTGTACTTGGGTGTTGAACCCAGGGCCTCGCATATACTTTGCAAGTGCTATGTGACTGGTCTGCACCCCCAGCCCCTTTCTTATTTTTTATTTTGAGATAGGATCACTAAGTTGCAGAGGCTGCCTCTGGCCTTGAACTTGGGAGCCTCCTGCCTCAGACTCCCGAGTCATTGGGATCACAGGCATGCACCACGGCATCCATGGGTCTTCACACTTTAGTGTAGTAAAACAGGAAGTCTCAGCCATGCCCTCCTGCTTCAAACCTGGGCCTCAGTCTCTGTCAGTTTTCCGATGACTGAGGCATTTGTCTAATGGACAGAGGCACCTTTGTCCCTGAGTATGTGGGCAGAGGAGGACAGGCTGTGGTCTAGGTGACAGGTGCTGTGGTCAGCTGCCCCCACCCTTTCTTCTCCCCACTCTACCCAGAGAAAAAAGCAGAAGCTAAGACTGAGGTGACCCTAGAGGAAGCCCCCCATTACCATGGCACCCCCAGCCTGCTCACCCAAGCTGGAGACGGAGGGCCGGTGGCCGCCCACACACAGGGGCAGAAAGCTGGGCCTTTTGGGTGGCCGGGCCTCTGGGCTCGGGCTGGCTGCCCCTGTGGCCCCCACAGTCCCCCCTCTCTTGGGCTCCTTAGAGCCGTGTTTCTTGTGGGAAAAGGCTCTCCGGAGGCTGGACTTCTTTTCAGGGGATTTCCTCCTGCAGGGTGGGGCCAGGTTTTCCACAGCCACCTCTGCCCCCAGGACCTGAGGTTGCTGTGGAGGAGAAGAGAGAAAGAGTCAGGGCACCTGACCAAGAAAATGGCCGGTGGGCCACAGCCTGAGTGTGTGGCCCAGCAGAGTGATGGTGCTCAGTGCTAGGGGGTGACTAGGGTCTGCACAGGGCAGGGGGCTTAGGAAGGAGCAGGAGCCAAGAGGGGCAGCTTGAGGCTCCCAAGAGCCACAGGGGGACCTAGGAAATGACTTCCTCACCTGCTCTCTCTTCTGTTCTTCTGTGTCTTGGAGGAGGGCAAGGATCTTCTGCAGGAATTCTTCTAAGAAAGACCAGAGGATTAAAGAAGCTTTTCTACGGCCAGCTACCATTTCCTGCAGCCACGCAGCTCCTGGGGTGACTCTCAGGGTCCTGCCCAGGGCTTTGCCCCCCAGCTTCTGTGGGGTACTAGTGATCTCCTCAGAGCTGGTTTCCTGGAAACACATTCAGTCTTCACCAGCGCCGCTTCCCCTGCAGACACAACTGGGCCCTGGGAGAAGGTACCCTGGCTGTTTGCCACAGCCCACCCCAGCTCCCCGCCCCCTCCTCATCTCAGTACAACCGGCCCTTCCCAATTCCCCTTCAAAACACATTTTCTATGAAAAGCAAACAAAGCAGAAACAGGAACCAAAGCAGAAATATTTTAAAAATATTTTCAAGCCAGGCATGGTGGCACATGCCTGTAATCCCAGGGACTGGGGAGGCAGAGGCAGGAGGATCTCAAGTTCAAGGCCACATACAGCCTGTGCAATTTAGGGAGACCTTGACTCAAAAAAAAAAAAAAAAAGAAAATGGACTGGGGGTGCAACCCAGTGGTAGAGCACTTGCAAAGTGTGTGTGAAGCGGGTTTAACTTCTAAGCACCAAAAACAAACAAAAAAGTATTTTCTTAGACACACAGAACTGACGGCGATTACAAGTGTGGGCCTGGCTCTGGACAGGTCAAATAATGATAATAGCCACAGCAGATCCCATTTGTTGAGCTTCCCTCCTCTGCTCCCAACCCTTTCCCATCCTCTCTGCCTCTGCTCTAAAGCTGGCCACCTAACAAGAATAATGCACCTAACATGAATTGGCAGCTAACAGGTCCCACCCTAAATGCCTTAGAGGCCTTCATTCTTTTAGAGCCTCCAATACTCCTAGAAGGAATTGTTACAATTATCCCCATTTTATAGATGGGTTAACTGAGACCAGAGACGAAGTGACTTGCCCAAGTTTGCACAGCCAGGGAGGGTCAGAGCTCAGACTGAAAGCCAGGCCCTGAAGAGTGCCCCATCTACTGAGCGCTGGCCGTGGGCAGTGTTTTTCTCCAAAGCCTGCCGTCTGCTCATCAAGACCACTGGCATCATCACTGTCACGTATAGTCCAGGCTCAGACAGGTTATGTGGCAGGTGGCCCAGCCTGGGCCTGTGCTCTGGGCCTCCCAATGCCCCCTTTGCCTGTGGCTGCCAGATGGAAGTCTGGCCAGGCTACTGCTTCTCCCTGGCTCAGCCTCCCTTCTGCAAGTGGACAAGTCAGGCCCAAAATATCCCAGGGAGCCTTGAGAAAAGGGGTGATTAGGGTACGGACTGGATTCTGAGGCTCCGTCTGGAGGCAGCTCCTCTGCGGGACCCTGGCATCCGGCTTGGCTGGATGGCTCACGGGGACTTGGGCTTCCACCATCTGTAGACAGGACCTCGTGGACTCCAGGTTCTTCCAGGCCTGGGAAGCAGAAGGGAAGAGCAGGTGTGTTGCATTGGCCTGAGTGTGTGAGCCACAGCTGGCAGCCGGCACTGACTCCTTTGCGCTTCCATGGCACTGGTATTCCAGGGCCTCGCTATCCTCCCTGGCGCCCCCATCCCTCCACCGTTTTAGCTCCATCCACACTTTGAGTGGTAGACACCTGACTCCATAACCACGCCAGAATCCTCCCTTCATAGAAGTCCTTCCTGGGTGGCCTGGACCTCCGCAGCTGCAGGTCTGCTCTCTAAGCCGGAAGTTCCCCTGGCCAGGGTGACCTGTGAGGTGGCTCCTCCCTGGTGCCCAGGAAGAAATAGTTCCTCTGATTCTTCCTCCCTCTGGCCCTGGCTCCACCACTGATGCAACCTTGAACACATCACTTTGCCTCCCTGAGCCCCAGCTCCCTCTTGTGTGAGTCCAGGCAGTGAGGAGGGACTGAGCTGCCAACAGCCCATGGGGAAAAGTCTTAGGGGACAGGTGGAAAGTCTGTACCATGGGGATGGGGTGGGAGGACGCAGAAAAGACAGCTAGGAACCCGGGTCTCCTGTTCCTTCCTGGACACATCACCCACCTCAGGGTGTGGAAACTAAGGCTGCAGAGATGCGCGTGGCTGGGGGACCCCGAACAGAATTGCCCCTGAGGACATAGGCAGGCTGCCTGGGCCCAGGTGAATGTGTCCAGATGACCAGCCAGCCTGCCTTCCCTCCCCTGCCCTCCCTGCACAGCTGAGGGCCAAGTGTGAAAGTCAGAACAGGCTGCAGCCCTTAAAGTGGCCAATGCGAGCCCTAGGAAGGTTCCAGAGCAGAAGGCACCAGTGTTGCCATGGTAACCGGCAGAGTCTGCTCACCAGAGATGGAAGGCTGGTAGCCACCAATACCCAGGGGTAAGAAGCTGGGCCCTGAGGGCAGCTGGGCCTCTGGGCTGGAGGCCTTGGCAAGGCCTGCTCTCCAGGGCTCCTCAGGGTGTGGCTTCTTAGGAGAAAAGGCTCTTTTGAGACTGGGCTTTTTCTCCAGGGACTTCCTCCTGAAGGCCACTGCTGGGTTTTGGGGAGTCACCTCGGGCTGAGGGGCGTGCAGTTTCTGTGGGGGAGACAAGAGAAACTGAGTCAGGTCCCTAACCTTGAGGAGAGGACAGAACAGCCCAGCATGGCAGGGCAGCCCCCAGCCAGGGCAGCACAGGAGGAGGGCTTGGGGTGGGGCCAGGGATAGGGCAGGCCTGAGGGGCAGGGGGGGCACCAACCAGGAGGAGAGGCCCCGGCCCTGCAGATCTGCGCGGACACCTGCTCCTCACCTCCTGGTCCCACTGGTCTCCCGCTTTCTTGAGGAATTCCACTATCATCTGGATGACGGCTTCTTCTGCAAGAGAGCACAGGCGCTGTCACTCCTGAGTGCGCAGAGAGTGCCTTCCAACAGCTGCCTTGGACTCCTGACACCAACCTTGGCCTTTTACATCAAGTGAGGAGCTGGGAACAGCTCCTTAGACCATGAAGGGGGATTTCGTGCAGGAAATTTCAGGTCAGCCTTCCAAATGTTCAACGTGTACCCTACTAATTCCTTGTGGTCTTGGGTAAGTTTCTTACCCTCTCTGGGCCTTCATCTCTTTCCCTGTGAAATGTGGCTCATAATCCCCATCCTGCCTCCCTCAGAAGCCATCAGGCCATCAAATGAAGGACAGGGCTTGGAAATACTTTGTAAGGGCAATGCTTATCTTCCAACCTGCAGAATTCCAGGGGGAAGATGGTGGATCCCCGGCCTGAGTAAAGAAGAGATTTGCAGGCATGGCACAGCCATCCTTCTACGCTGATGCCACCGCCACATGCCAAGTCTTTACAGAGGAGCTGCAAGCCACAGAAATGGTTTCCTCTGATGCCCCATTAAACCTTACTCCAAGGACGAAGTGCCCAGCCTGCCTGCTGCTGCCTGCCAACTGACTATTTACACAAAAAGAGATGCAGACAAGATTTCCTGTCCCCTGGTCTACAAGGTTCTTTTGCCCTCACTCCCTTCCCTCTCTTGCAAATCCTGTTTGCCTTCTAGTGCCTTGACTGGATCCACCAGCTGATTCCTTCTCAGATGAGTAAACAAGGAAGCTGTAAAGTAATTAAATAGCCTACAAAACAGCTAACTAAATGCCTTTCAGTTATTCTTTAACAGATGCTGGCTCCTATCGGTCCTACATTTTACCCTGTAAATCCTAGCGACTCTTCAGAAGTCAGAGGCAGGAAGATCACAGGTTCAAGGCCAGAGGCAGCCTTAGTGAGACCCTGACTCAATTTAAAAAATAAAAATAAGAGGACTTGGGGGTGCAGCTCAGTGGTAGAGCACTTGCAAAATATCCATGAAGCCCTGGGTTCAGCACCCTCATACCCCAAAAACAAAAACAAACAAACTGAAAAAAAAAAAAAAACCCTAAAATACGGCCATCCTTTTTAAGTGAATTGTTGTTGTTGTTGTTAGGTGCCATCGAGTTGGTATCCGACTCATAGAGACCCTCTGTACAACTGGGGAAACACTATTGTCAGTGCTTCTCTGCTATTCATAGGGTTTTCAATGGCAGATTGATTTTTGGGAGGGGGTTGCCAGGTCCTTCTCCCAAGCCTACAGTATTTGGTGTTCCCTGGCAGTCTCCCATCCAAGTACTAACCAGGCCCGACCCTGCTTAGCTTCCAAGATCTGACGGGATTGGATGCCACAGGGCTACGGCTGCAGGCTTAAGTGAATTAGACAGAGTATTATTATAGATTTACTAGACACAATAACGGTATTGTGGTTGTGTAAGAGATTATTCTTAAATCTTAGACACGTGTGTTTAAGTATTTAGAGAGAAAGCATCATTTCATTCTAAATTGGTTCCACAACAAAATCATACATACATATACATATGAGGCAAACTGGCAGTTACAAGTTGGGTATTGTGTTATTCTTTTATCTTATTGTATTGTAGGGTGCTGGCAACTGACCGCACGGCCCCTTGCATTGTAAGCAAATACTCTACCACTGAGCTACCTCCCCCAGTCCCTACTCGTCTATATATTTTTAAAAAAGAGAAATTTTAAGCTGCTAAAAACAAAGTTCTGTTCATGAACACATAAAGCAGGAACATTTGTCAGTGGACTTTCCAATTCCAAAGACTACCTTCTGTGAGACTCTAAAATAAGTAAATGCAGCCAGAAGCTGCAGAATATGAGCAAGAAAGATCAATGTGTGTATTGTGAAAGAAAAGGTCTCAGTGACCACACACAGTAACCCTTCCCACTTGGTGACAGCCCCCTGGCCATGGGTGTAAAGGACACTAGGGATTCCGACGCAGGATCAGGCTTTTTGAGTTCCTTTTCCATCGGGGGCCCTGTGGCTCTGGAAGAAATGTCTAAGGCTCTGGCACCACCCACTTTGGGAGGCAAAGGCTGGGGGAGATCAGAACCTTGTCCCCCTGGAACACAGGTGATGGCAAGCAGGAGGGGGAGCGTGGATCGGTGGCATTCTTCTAACCTTGCTGATCCACATGAGAAAACCACTAAATTCACAGCCTGATGCACACTGTGTCTCCAGCTCTAAGCCTAATCCAAAAATCAGAATCCGCCAAGATCTCCAGGTGAAAAGAGACAGCTCAGGAGCCAGGCCAGGATCTCAGCTGGACACATTTTGGGCCTCCTCTGAGATTCTCCTCCCCATCAAAGCCACAGTTGAGCTGCAGGGCCAAGCTGTGGCCCCCTCCAGGTGCGGAGGGGCATCACTCTGGGACCCTAGGAGTCAGCCGAGGAAGCCACCTGGGGACCGGCTCTCTGTTTACAAATGGGGAATCAAAGCCTGCAGCACACAGCCACCTGCTCAAATCCACACAGCAAGTTCATGCATGGGGGAGCCAAGCTTAGAACCAGCACCCCAGAAGCCACCAAGGGCCCAGTGGGGGAGAAAAGAGCCTCCCCCACCACCTTCCTATTTCATCTCTTTGCTCCTGAAATGTCACAATACTTAATAACAACAGCTATGTGCACTGAGCCTGCAGCTATGCCACTGTGGCATCAGATTCCTGTCAGATCTTGGAAGCTAAGCACGATCAGGCCTGGTTAGTACTCGGATGGGAGACTGCCTGGGAACACCAGGTGCTGTAGGCTTGGGAGAAGGACCTGGCAACCCACTCCCAAAAATCAATCAGCCATTAAAAACCCTATGAACAGCAGAGAAGCACTGACAATAGTGTTTTGCCTGTTGGATGTAGTGTCGCTATGAGTCGGACACCCACTCGACGGCACCTAACAATTTGTACACTGAGCACTTTTATATGGGCCATGTCGTGCCATAAGACAGTAATTTTTTCGTCCATTTTGTGGAAGCAAAAGAATTTTTTGTTTTGTTTTGTTTTGAGACAAGGTCTCGCTGTGTAGCTCAGGCTGGCCTGGAACTCACCATGTAGACCAGGCTGGTCTCGAACTCATGTCAATCCTCCTGCCTCAGTCTCCCCAGTGCTGGGATTATAGGTGTGCACCACCTCGCCCAGCTCAAAGGAAAAGAAATTGAGGCTCAGAGAGGAAAGTCATCAGCCCCAGGTGTTTGACTTCAACATCTCAGAGAAATGTCCCTGACCATTCCAGTACCCTCTGGTGAGAGATTTAAGGAATAAGCTTAGAGGACCCTACCTCTCAGGGTGGGGCCGTGGGGTTGCCCTAGGGACAGCTGGGCTACTCACCCCTGCCAGCTAGGTCTGGGTCAGCCTCCTCAGAGTTTGAGGCAACAGCCCCGCCAGGTAGCCTGGCCTCTTGGCCTCCAGCCTCCAGGTCTTGAGCCTCCTTTGCTTCCCCGACACCAAGTTTCCTGTGACTCTGTTTCTTGCAGCCAACCTTCTTGTCACGGCCTTTCTTCTTGGGGACCGGCCCCTCTGCCGACTGTGGGGGCTCCAGAGGTTCGTCCTTCCCCTGTGGCCTCTTGCCGGTCTTCTCCTTGGGCTCCTCAGGGCCCATCCTCAGGAGGAGGAAGTTGAGCAGGGTCTTCAGCCAGCCCTGCTGGGCTTGCCTCTGGGCCTTGTCCTTCTTGGCATCTTCTGGGTGCTTTGGCTCATTGGGAAGAAACTCCCTGGTTCCTTCCAGCATCAGGGCTGTGGCCAAGGCACCCTGAGCCTCCGCAGGCTGAGCAGGGCTCACAGAACTTCGGGCCCCGTCACTGGCTGTCCTGCGAAGTGCCCTCCTGCAGGACGAGGTGGGCAGGGACAGGCACTGGCAGTTCCAGGACTCAGAGGCCTTCCTGGCGGCCAGCGATCTGTCCAGAGACCGATCTCGCCCATAAGCCGGCGGTGTCCTCAGGCCCTCAGGGGTCTCCATCAGCCTGCAACCAAATCAAACAGCTCCCTGAGGACAGGCCGACGGGAATGGCTGAGGTGGCTGACCACATTGACCCGGACCCACATCCTGTCCTGACTGTGAGCCATCGCACCCTGCCCTGTGACCCCTCCCAAAGCTGCTCTTGTTTAAAGCCCTTATAATTCTCACGAGGGCATCACTCTCTTCGTCTTCCAGAACCAGATCTCATGGCCAGTCGGCAGCCTCTCCAGAGTGTCTGGAGGAACACAGCCTTGCCCTCACCATCCCTTAGCTGCCAAGATGACTTTGAACTTCTGACACCAAAATGGAAGACAGCTGGGTGCAGTCGCACACCCCTATAATCCCAGAAACTCAGGAGGCAGAGGCAGGAGGATTGCAAGCTCAAGGCCAGAGGCAGCCTTCGTAACTTATTGAGACCCTGTCTCAAAATAAAAGGTGAAAAATGGGCTGGGAGTGTAGCTGAGTGGTAAAGTGCCTGCAAAAGCATGTATGAGGCTCTGGTTCAACTCCATAGTTCCACACAAGGAAAATGGGAAGAGCTGAAGACAATTAATTTGTGTTGTCCTCCAAGCCATTGGATTAATGGAATTTTGTTACAGCAGCAATAGGAAACTCATACAGCTGGAGCCAGAGGCCAAACCCTGCTCCTTACTCTCAGTGGCTCGCATTCCTGCACACCACACCATAGTTAGCCATGTCCTCATAGGAAACAGCCCTAGGTTGCCCTGTCTGCTCACAGGCTGCTGTGAATATTTGCCGGGACAGTTCAGTAGAGGGCAAGTCTGAGCTTCCAATTGCTCAGGCCCAAATCATGAAGTCATCCATGACTCCTTTCTTTCCCACATTTGAGCCATCAGCAAAGCCTGCTGCCTTCACTTCCTAAGGATGTCACCTGCTGCCCCCTCCTCCACCTGGGTCACCCCCACTTGAGCTCACCTGGACTGTGGCAATCACCTCCTCACTGGCTCCCAGCTCACTTCTTGCCCTTCCCTCTGGAACTGCCCCGCAGCAGCCTGGCGCTCTACAAACAAGTCAGGGCAGGTCACTGTCCAGTCTCTGACGTGCTTCCTCCACTGGAGTCCAAGATCTTACAGTGGCCCAGGATCCCACAGGGTCTGGTCTCAGGACCCTTTCGCTCTCACACAGCCCTGCTCTCTGTCTTTCAAGTCTACTCCACCTCAAGGCCTTCAATGTAGCCAGTCCTTCTATCTAGAACATTCTTCCCCTGGGCAGCTGTATGATTTGTTCCTTCTCTTTCCTCAGTGGCTCACTTCCTCAGGGCTTCCCATAGAGGCCCTCCCTGGCCAACCCCCATCAGCACCCCTATCCCCACCCACCTCTCCCAGATGGTGCAATACCATACGTTCGTGTGTCTAAATGCTTATCATCTAAGCCTCTCCTGGCCCTCACGTATTTTGCTAGATCTTGTATCCTGAGTGCCTGGTGATTGAGACTTCATCAGCACTCAATGAATACTGTTAGCCTGGGCATGGTGGCGCATGCCTGTAAGTCCAGCACCTCAGGAGGCTGAGGAAGGAGGATCAGAGGTAGCCTGTGCAATTTAGCAAGACCTTGTCTTAAAATAAAAATACAGTAATTGGTCTCGGGGTGTAGCCCAGTGATAAAGCACTTGTAAAACATGTCCAAGGCTCTGGATTCAACCCCCAAGTACAAAAAAAAAGGTACTATTGAACAAATGAATAGATGTGTAGCACAAATGATTAGTGAACTGTGCAACAGGTAAGGTATCTTTGGAAAAGTGGTTAACATCTGAGAAATGCCTTTGGACTGTCCTGTTTTAGAGTCAAGAGGTCTCCTTTCCAGACAAAGCAGCTGCCCATGGAAAAGACAAAGGAACCCACCCCTCGGCGTGGCATCCTAAGAAGGCCTGGGTGGGAATGCTGCTCTGAATTCATGTGTCTTTACTCTGAGTCTCCCAGGGCTTTCCAAAGTTGTTCAGAACATCTTTGCCCTTTGGTGGAAATTAAAAGAAAATACAACATGGTTCTGAGCTCTTAGAGATTCTGGAGGAGTTAGGTCTGCGGGCTACCTGCTCGAACTTGGTACAGCTTCATCAGGCATGAAGAAGTATTTCCTGGGATGGGATGTAAATGTTGTGTTTATGTCACAGCCCCTGCCTTTATTTAAAAATGTATTCTATTGATGTGTCCAGCAGAGGAGCAGAAATAAGAATCTGTAATTATAATTTCATGTGTGCAGGGTCCATGGGAAGGTGAGGGAGACACAGAAATACTAGGGGAGACTCAGGAAACACAGAGAGATTTGAAGGCGACAGGAAATTAAGGATGGCTTCTTTCAGTCCAACCCCAGGCTGGGGCGGAACCACTGGATGGGGGGCTGGAGCCCAGGTCATCATCATGAGAGGCTATCAGGTGCCCAGGCACTGCAGGGACGACCTTAGAGGAAGTGAGAATCAAGCCAAGGAGGAGGCAGGCAATTTGGAAGACTGTATTTGTTGATTAATGTTCCTTAAAGGGAACATCTGGGCTGCAGGGGAGGCTTCAGCAATCCATGCCTGCGCCTTACATGGAAATGGACGAACATTCTCAGGAGCCTCAGAGGCTGTTGTCTCATGGCTGTGTTTCTGAAACACAGTGTGAGGTGGGATAGGGAGATGAAAGCATAGATGGAGATATCTGTCTTTGTTCCTACTCGTTTCTTTCAGCAAACAGTTACCAAGCCCTCCCCATGCACCAGGAATCTGGTGTGGTGCTAGGGATGTAATCATGAGCAAGGTGCCACATGTGCCCTAAACCAGAATATTCTGGTCTCTAAACTGACGGGACTGGGGCTATGGGCATGGGCAGCAGTAACACTCCATCCCCTTCTATCAGCCCTCTCCTGAGTAGCACTGGATCTTAAGAGAGGGTAAATTTGGGAGCTGGGCACTGTGGTGCAGCCAGGAATCCCAGCAACTCAGGAGGCAGAGGCAGGAGGGTCAAGAGTTCGAGGCTAGAGGTAGCCTGTGTAACTTGTAACTTAGCGAGATCCTGTCTCAAAATATAAAATAAAAAATGGGCTGGGGTGCAGCCCAGTGGTAGAGCCCTTTTAAAGGATGTGCGAGGCCCTGGGCCTAACCCTCAAGTACCACAAGAAGAGAGAGAAAAAGAGGAGGGGGAGGCTGGGGAGAGAACAGGTAAATTTAGAGTGCAGAATTATTTGATTGTAAGATCAAAGTAAGCTGGGCCAGAGAGATGTACTGAACAGTGTCAGGCTTCTCTCTGCTTTTGTTAACACACTGTGGTCAGAGCAAAGTGGCAGAGACACTGTTCAATAACCAAACCACAAAGCTCGCCGAGCACACAGGACACCGCGTTGGACTCCAGCCCTCTTCCTCCTGTGCCACTTGGGCTCCTGGGGCATCGTCACCCAGCTGACAGGGAGAGAGGCCCAGATCTTTGAAAAGGCTGCCATTGCTATGGAAACTGTTTCTGTTACAGCCCATGATCGGGGTCCCTCCTATCACCCTCCAAGAATATGCTGCCACTTTTTATCAAAGCATTAACACAATTCCACCAGCAAATGGCTTTTCTCACAAACTGCCTGGATGTGGCCCCATCCCCTTGCCCGGGAACAACCAGGGGCCTGAACCCCGGTGGAGAAGAGAAAAGAGAGGAAAATGGCCAAAAAAGAGGCCAACACACAGGGCAGCTGTGGCCCCCAAACCAGAGTGGGATGGCTATGGCAGCCTGGGCCTCCCCAGTGAGGAGCAGCCCAGGATTGCCAAGAACTCCCAGCTCCAAACCCAGGGACCTCATCCTCTGGAAGCATGGCAGCCCTGGGAACCACACCCACAGCTCCAGCAGCGTTTTCCTCTCCCCTTGGCTCTGCTAAGCCTGGCCCCACCCTCCCTCACCTGCCTGGCTGCTCCTCCTCTGGAATGTTCCAAAGATTCTCTTCTGGCTCTGCTGTGGCTGGCCAGGGCAGGCAAATCCCCCTCCCCAGGGAGACCCTGCAGGACTCTCTCCATGATGGCATGTCCTGAGCCTTTTTTTTTTTTTTTTTAGTCCAAGGCCTTGCTCATACTTTGCAATTGTTCTACCACTGGGCTACACCCTCAGCCTCCCACCTTTTTTTTTTTTTTTTTTTTTATAAGACAGGGTCTCACTAAATTGCACAGGCTGCTTCTGGTCTCGAACTCATGATCCTCCTTCCTCTGCCTCCTGAGTCGCTGGGCTTATAGGCATGTGCCACTGCACCTAGCTGTCCTCAGACTTTTTAAAGTCTCTATGCCCGAGAAGACTGTTTTAATATGACCCACCTCCCCTTCCACATAGGCCATGTTTCGATCTACCTAGATACTCTGAGCTCAAGATTCTGCTTATTCAGGATTTTGCAAACCAAGACGTTCTTCTTCCTACTTCTTTTCTTGTTTTGAGTCTAATGTGCCCACCCACATTCAGCATAACTGTCAGTGCATCCCATCCTGGCTCAGACCGGAAGCCCTGAGACTGAGTAGCACACTCCCCTGCATTGAAACCCAGGCTGCTTTTGTAGACGTGTTTATTGCCTTGGCTGAGAGTAGATTTCAGTGCAAAGTCCAAATCAGCCTAGACATACCCAAGGGATATGCTGGTCACAGGACCTATCTGAAATATGACGTACCCCAGTGACATACCCCAGTGACGTGCTTAAACAACAACAACAAACAAATAGAGAAAGCACACACAGCTGACCCTGGAGCAGGAAGTTCACCAGTTTTCCCAAGCACATGGCTGCGTTTGGCTCAGTTACTAAATTGAACACTAACCTCATCTATATGTTATTCTCTAATGCAGTAGTCCCCAATCTTTTTGGCACTGGGAACCGGTTTCCTAGAAGAGAATTTTTCCACAGTCATCTGACAGGAAGCAGAGCTCAGGAGGTAATTCGAGGGGTGGGATTGTTGTTATTAGGTGCCCACAAGTCGGTCCAGCTCATAGGGTTTTCAATGGCTGATTGTTTCAGGAGTGGATTGCCATGTCCTTCTCCCATGTTTGTGGTGCTGGAGAGGGATGGGGGTAGAGTATAACTACAGATGAAACTTTGCCAGCTCACTCACTTCTTATCTCCCGCTGATCGGCCCAGTTCCTAATAGGCCACAGAAATGTGGGCTACCCGCTGTATCAGTCCATGGCCCTGGGGTTGGGGACTCCTGCTCTAATTTATTCACCTGGTCCTGTTACTGGAGAGATTCCACTGCTTCCTCCTCCAACATTGCCCTACTCCTATGCTGCTGCTCCTGGGAACAGCATGTGTAGCACCCCTGTGTAAACCCACAGTCCACACACAAAGATGCCCCCTGGACCCCCCACAGGGACACAATGCACACACTGTTCATTTGTACAGACTCAGAATATCTAATTTTTTCTCCATCCCAAAGATAAAGAAAATAACCATATGACCAGATGGGCACAGTGGCACCAGCCTATGATCCCCTAGGGAGGCAGAGGCAGCCTGTATAACTTAGTGAGATCCCGAAAAGTAAGCTGGGAATGCAGCTCAATGGTAGAGCACTCGCAAAGTATGTGCAAGGCCCTGGTTCAACTCCCAAGTACTGAAGGAAAAAAAAAAAAATCACATGCCTACCTTGCTACCTGCCCTTTGTCCTAACCCTGAGTTCCATGAGAGAAGACAGAGCCAGTGTGGTGCTCTGCCTCCTGCATATCCTCACCAGCTGGGGAGGGTCTCAGTGTTTATGGAATGAATGAATCCACAGATGTGTGCAGAGCCAAACCAGCTCTCCTCCATGGGCCCTTTTATCTTACTTAACCTGCCAGCACCCTGGGAACCAGACTGGCTGGCAGCAGGGACTGAGGCTCTGAACCACTAAGACTTGCCCAAGGTCCCATAGCTAGGGCACAGAGAGCTGGAACCTGAATTCCCTTCCCCAAATTCTAAATCCTCTCTTCTCTTTCCTACATGTACCGAGTGACCTCTAATCATAGACACACCTGCGCACGCGTGGAGGTGAGCAAATCTACCATTTCATGCTGATGGAGAACCACATTCCCACGCACGCACTCAGTCCTGTGCAGTCACGTGTCTGCACGCGCCCAGGAATGGGCACTCAAGTCCAGAGGAAAAGATTATGAACCCAGGCTGGACCTCCCAGACCCCTGGGCAGGAAGCCAGCTGAAGGGCTGCAGGCTGCAGCCTGAGCTCATCATCTTCTCATGGGCACAAGATGCCCATGAACATCGTTCACCTTCAGAACCCTGGGGTGAGGGCCGTGCAGTCCAAGAGCCAAAGCCTTCACCGCGGGCTCCTGTGGTGGTACAGCTCCTTCCACAGCTCTCACCTCCCTACATGCAGGGTTGCCAGGGACTCCTGGGGGACCCCCAACCTTCACTGGCAGGCCTGGAGCAAGGGGCAAGGGGGTCCCCTCTTCCATGCTCCACAACTGCCTCCCAGGTTTCAGATGGTGATAATTTAAGGCAGCCCCTGTCTTTTGCTGGGTCCCTCCCAGGGTGGGACCCACAAAGGGGGAACCCCCTCCCTTGTAGTGCTGGAAACTTTCATGCCCCATTCCTGGCAGGTGGACCTGCAACCTCTGATGGGCCACTTCTTGCAGAGGGACCAGCACCCGTCCAGGTAGAACATTCCACTATAGCCTGACTGGATTTTAAAGGATGTCTGCCTTAGGCTGAGGGGTTGCCAGCCTTCAAACACCAGGGGGAGGCTGCCTCACCCCTGATGCCCTCCCAGCCCATGACCTCGACTGCCTAGGCCTCGGCAGTTCCTTAATCGTGTTTCTTTTAGATCCATTACTCACATGAACACACTTCCTTAGATGCTCCCCAGTGGGCCCTTGCCCTCTTAAACACGTGGGGGCCAAGTGTGCATAGATAGAGGGGTCCTGCTGGGGCCTGATCTCTGCAGGCCCTGGGGGAATCTGCAGGCAGCCCCTCCCTTATTGCAGGTCCCAGGAGGCCTCTGAGCAGCCACGTGAGACTGTGGGCACCTGCAGCTCAGTAGAAAGCAGTGGAGCTTGGCCATCTGCCTGCCCTTCATTCTCCCCGAATCCTCCGCTACTCTCCATCCAACCTAGAGGCTGTGCTGTCCAACCCACACCACCCCATCATGACCTCTATCCAAGACCACAGGCAATGGCCTGCTGTTCAGGGGCCAGGGTGATGGGTTACAATCCACCCTGGATCCTAGGTCCCCACTAGAGAGAAGCAGGCCACCAGAGTTTTTATAAGACCTCCCTGTCCTTGGACTAACTTCCAAGGTCCTTTGAGATCACAGAATGTCAACGCAGCCATAGATGATGATGACACCTCCCACGCACTGGCGGTTCTCTTCACCATACACCTTCCATAGGTCTGTAACTCAGCCTCTACAGTATCCCATAGGGGGAATGAGCGGGGAAGGTATGGAGCACTGCCCCGTTCTATAGATCAAGAAACCTAGACTCAAGGAAGTGAAGTTCCTTCTTTTGGATGATGGCTAAGAACAGGATGAGACTTGAGCTTTTAAGTCCAAGTTAGCACAGAACTCAAGTGACACCTGGACGGGATCAGGTCATGGAACCCTGTTCCATGTTTTTAGAGACAAGAAAACCAGGGCCTCGGGAGGGCCCACCAAACTAGAGGCAGAATTGGGTGTGGGCTTAGGCTCTGACACATGGGTCTATCCTTCTTTCAGGACCCCGAGAAACCTACCAGCTGCTCCAGCCCCCAAAGGAGAGAGTTTTGTTTGACCAACCTTAGACCACAGAAGCTGCTCCTATCCCAGGACACCCTGGGCTGGGATCTCCAGAGTGGGGGGGCTTTGTGTGGGGCAGAGCTCCCTGTTGGCTGGAAGTTGTGTCCTCTGAGGATCAATCAAGTCCAGCTCCCCCAGGGAGAAGATGATGCTAGTGCTGCTGGCAATCTTAGCGGTCTCAAGATGCTCTGGCCTTATATATCCTGTTGCCCGGGAGCTGAGCTCATAGGCAGCCAATCCAGAAAGGCCAGGCCCGGCCTCTCTGCTTCACCTGGACCTCCCATCTCAAGGCTGTTTCCCGCTCCTCCAGTGATAGGAGGCTTGGCTTAGCTACTCTAGGAAAAAAAAAATAGTTTCAGTCAACAACTTCCTTATTGCACCCAAATGCCAATATGAAACCAGTGCTCAGAAGACAACCTCATGTCTGGCTGGGGACAGCCAGTCTACAGAACTGAAAACAAACACAGGTGGTGCGGAGCTGCAGGCAGTTTTCTCCTTCACAGTCTCCCTTGGTTCTGTCTGAAGACTGGGGGCAGAAGAACTAGGAAAAATAAAAATAAAAAAGTCATTGATGGAAAATATATATTCTTCTGCCTGGAGACAAAACCTGAGTTTGGAAGCTGCTTTCCAAATCCTCCTATCCCCAGGCAGGGCCAACATGAATCTTAAGAAAACATTCTAAGAAGTATTAAAAAGTCCAGTTTTCACTTTCTGTAGTGTCTTTTTTTCCCCTGAGAGAGTATATATGTGTTTCAGAAAATTAGAAAGAAAAACCAGTTTCATTTAAATAAAAACACCATCCTCCCCCAAAATGTTAGAAATATCCTTTTGGTTAATTGACATAGGGAAAGATGGCAAAATAAGACTTACTGAGCTTTAGAGTGGCCTGGAATCATGCCAGCTGAGTGACCTAGGGCAGGGGACACAATGTCTCTGAGCTTCTTTCTCACTTACACAATGAGTAGTTACTTCTGTGGGTAACTGTGAGGCAGGACCAGACATGGGACACTTATAAAGAAAAGAAGAAGCTGGGCGAGGGGGCACACGCCTGCAATCCCAGCAACTTGGAAGGCAGAGGCAGGAAGACCGAAAGTTTGAGATCAGAGGCAGCCTGCGTACCTTTTTTCCCCTCCTTCTCCTCCTTCTCCTCCTCCTCCTCCTTCTTTGTAGTACAGATGAGACCCTGTCTCAAAGTGAAAGGTTAAAAAATGGGCTGGGGTATAGCTCAGTGGTACAGCACTTGCAAAGCAAGCAAGCCCTGGGTTCAGCCCCCCAGTGCTGCCAAAAAAAAAAAAGGAAAGGAAAAGAAAAGAAAAGGTACTGAGTGCCAGACACTTTCCTAAGTCTTTTCTGTGTATTAACAGTGCCACCACTGAGACACCCTGGGTACTGGGTAAGTCCTCATTAAAGGACCAATATTTCATTATTGTTGGCAGAATCATTTCCTGCAGCCATACCACTGTAGCATGTGATCCCCGTCAGATCTTGGAAACTAAGCAGGGTCGGGCCTGGTTAGTCCTTGGATGGGAGATCGCCTAGGAACACCAGGTGCTGTAGGATTGGGAAAAGGACCTGGAAATCCACTCCCCAAAAAACAATCAGCCATTGAAAAACCCTATGAATAGCAGAGAAGCATTAACAATCCCGTTTTCCCTGTTGTATGTAGGGTTGCAATGAGCCGGACACTGACTTGAGGGCACCCAACAACAACAAACAAAATTATTAATGCTCCATTCACTTTGTCACCAAGGAGACTTTGGATCCAGCGACTTGCTAGTCACTGTCTCGACAGTGAGC
This sequence comes from Pedetes capensis, assembly GCA_007922755.1. Taxonomy (NCBI): domain Eukaryota; kingdom Metazoa; phylum Chordata; class Mammalia; order Rodentia; family Pedetidae; genus Pedetes; species Pedetes capensis. The sequence goes on along the minus strand of VMDO01001650.1, from coordinate 28,316 downwards.
TTGGAGAATGTACTGGCCCAAGAGGTGAACTGGGCTTCAAACAAGGATTACATAATATTCCATATCTTTTATTTATTTAATGAAACTGTATTGTGTTAGCTACTTTCTCCAGAGCCTAAGTACACTGTACTTACCCAGAGGGGAATAGGCTCTGCCCAGCCCTTATCCACAGAAAAACACTGAGAAAGTCTCAGGAACAAAGGAAGGGGGTGGGAATTAGTGTTTAATGGGAATAGACTTTCAGCTTAGGGACAAGGAAGAGTTCTGGAGATGGATGGTGGGTGTGGTTGTATAACAATCTGAATATACTCAATGCCACTGGACTGTACACTGAAAAACAGTTACCCACTGGGTGTAATGGCGCACACCTATAATCCCAGCAACTTGGGAGACTGAGGCAGGTGGATGACGAGTTCAAGGCCGGAGGAAGCCTGCACAACTTAGTGAGATCTTGTCTCAAAAAATAAACATGGGCTTAGGGTGTATCTCAGTGGTAGAGTACTCACTTAGCCTAGAATGTGCAATGCCCTGGGTTCAATCCTAAGTACTACAAAGAAGGAGGAAGAGGAGGAGGAGAAGGAGGGAAAAAAATTTACAATGATCAATTTTATGCCATGTACCTTTTCTTTGGGGCTGGGATTTAGCTCAATTGGTAGAGCTCCACTCTGTAGTCTCTGAGGTCCCAAGTTCAACTCCCAGCACTGCAAAAAATGGGAGAAGGAAGTGGCAATCCACTCCCAAGGCAATCCTGAAGCAATCAGCCACTGGAAACCCTATGGGGGTTGCTATGAGTTGGACACAACTTGATGGCACCTAACAACAACAACAAAAACCTTTTATTTAAAAAAAAAATGCAGATGGAAGAGCAGGAGCAGAGAACCACGTGGGACTCAGTGCGGGCACCTACCCTATGACCCAGCAATCCCAGTGGCAGGTATTTATACTTCTCAGTGCTCTCAGGAGGGAGGACCATCCCTGGACTGCTATGGGCTTACTGTCCTTGTCTTATCAAGAGTCCAGAGGGGCAACCCAGCTCTGTCCTCCATGCCTGTGAAGACCACGTCTTGGGCTGGGGACCTAGAGACATATTAGCCGCTGTCCTGAGGCTACGGCTGGCTACATGATGTGTGAGGCCCAATGCCAAATAACAATGAAGAACCCCTTATTCAAAAAGTAGTAAGAATTTCAAGACAGACATAGCACAGCCTTAAACCAAGTGCAGGGTCCTTCTAAGTACAAGCCCTTTGCACCTGTACAGGTCACCTAGCCATGAAGGGGATCCTGACTGAGAACAGTGCCCAACTAAGTGATGTGAGGAAAGATGGCACAGTGAGGGAGAGGGAGAGATTGAGACAGTATTTTGTGAAATTTTTATTTAAGTATAACATATAAGGGACTGGGCATGGAGGTTTATGCCTGTAATCCCAGCAACACAGGAGGCAGAGGCAGGAGGATCATAAGTTTGAGGCCAGAGGCAGCCTGTATAATTTTAGAGAGACCCTGTCTCAAAATAAAAAATAAAAAACAGGCTGGGGGTGCAGCACAGTAGTAGAGTACTTGTAAAATATGTGCTAGGCCCTGGGTTCAACCCCCATGAACCTCAAAAATGAATGAATGTATGAATGAATGAACGTGATATATATGTAGGACTAGGGGTGTGGCTCAGTGGTAGAGTGCCTGCCTACAGCATCTCCAAGGCCCTGGGTTTCATCCCCAGCACCACAAAAATAAATAAATAAACCAACAACAAATGTTTGGAAAGGGCACAAATCATAAGTATACTGCTTGATGAATTTTCTCAGGGGGGATAAACCTGTGTACCCAGCACCCAGTTTAAGAAAAAGAACATTCCTAGAGCCCCTCCCTTGTGCCCCCACATGGATACAGAAGCTTAGATTGGTCCTGCCTATTTTTGAGCTTTGTATAAAGGAGACTCAGTCTAGTGCTTTCCTTTAGGTCTAGCTGTTTTCACTCAGTGTCTGTAGGCTGCAGCCCTCCTGCTTTGCCCAGCTGTGGCTTCTACTCTCTAACCGACAATGTCAAGCAAGGTGTGGGCTGCCAGGAATCTCACACACTGCTGCAGGGAGTGGAAAGTGATAACAGCTACTTAGGACTAACTTCCAGAATTTACAAAAAACTCAAGAAAGCAATTCCCAAGACAACAAATAATCCAATACACAAGTGGGCAAAGGAACTGAATAGACAGCTCTTAAATGAAGACATTTGTAAGGCCACGGAACACATGAAAAAATACTCAATATCCCTAGCCATTAGAGAAATGCAAATCAAAACAATTCTGAGATTCCACCTTACTCCGGTAAGAATGGCCAAGATCAATAAAACAAGTAACAATAAATGCTGGTGAGGTTGTGGAGAAAAGGGAATCTTCTTACACTGCTGGTGGAGCTCTAAGTTGGATATCAATATGGAAGTACCTCAGAAAACTAAAAATAGATCTGCCATATGACCCAGTTATACCACTATTGGGAATATACTCAAAGGGAGATGAGTCATCATATCACAGAGATACCTGCATCTTCATGTGTAATGCAGCACTTTTCACAATAGCAAGGATATGGAACCAACCAAGGTGCAAAGTGCCAATCAACAGAAGAATGGATAAAAAAATTATGGTACATATACACGATGAAATACTACTCAGCAATTAAAAAATGAAAAATTGTCATTTGCAGCAAAAAGGATGGAATTGAAGAACATCATATTAAGTGAACACAAGCCCAGAACGAGAAATGCCATATGTTCTCACTCATATGTGGGTGCTGAATCAAACTTAAAGGAAGGAAAAAACTCTATACATAAATTGAAACATTAAAAAATGCACAATTAAACTTTGAGTACAAGGGAAAATTTAAGGAGTGGAAAGAAGGAGGGAGGGACCTAGCAGAGGGAAGCAAAGAGTGGAGAAGATGGGATGGGGAGGATAGGAGGAATGAAGGGGGAGAGGTCAACCTCAAGTAAACAGCACAACTTCATGAATATGTTGGAAAAATTGGGGAAGATAGAAAAAAAAAAACCTACTAGATTAGCTTAGGGCTGGGATTTAGCTCAGTTGGTAGAGTGCCTCTCTGTAGTCTCTGAGGTCTTGAGTTTGATTCCCAGCACCACAAAAAATGGGAGAAGGACATGGCAATCCACTCCCAAGGCAATCCCCGAAACAATCAGCCATTGAAAACCTTAGGAGGGTTGCTATGAGTCGGACATGACTCGACAGCACCTAACAACAACAACAGAGTAGCTAAAATAAAAAATACTAATAATATCAAGTGCTGGCAATAAGGCAAACAGACTAGATCACTCATGTAATACTGCTGAGAATGTAAAAAGGTAGATCACTATAGAAAAAAGTTTGGACTTATATCAAAATCAGGATGCACATATATAAATATTCTCACAAAAAGACATGCAAATACAAAGGAGACCATTGGTGGGGAGAGTGTGGATGGGAGAGGAGGATCACGAGAAAGGAAGGGGGAAGTTACATGAGGAACGTACAATGAAATCCATATATGGAAATGTCATAATGAGACCCATTACGTTGTACATTAAAAATTATTAATCAAAAACGTTAAAAAGAGAAAAGGAAAATCAGGTGCCACCTACACAATGACTCAGCAAGTCCACTTCTGGATAGGCATCCCACAGAGAGGCCTGCACTTCAGCCTTTAGTAGCAGAGTATTTGTATCAGCAGGAATATTAATAGCCAAAACCTAAAAACTTGAAGCTATTCAAATGCCCAGTGACAGGAATATGAACATATCCAAGTATATGGTGGTATATGCACAAATGGAGAATTATATTCCCTGAGGGTCTGCGTATTTATTTAGAAAGACTGTTTGCCCTCTTCTGTGGCCTGGCTGTGCAGCAGGGGGACACGCGATGCCCTGGGTCTCCAGGGGCAAAGGCAGGCAGCAGATGAAGAGTGCGGTGACCAGGAGCACAGTCCCGGGAGACGGGCTGAGAAACAAGCCTAAGAATCTCTCCAAGGACACTGAGTAGGGAACCCGCTTCCCAGAAGGCGGCCCCACCCGACGAGGAGTGGCCCTTGACAACCCGAGGGCAAGGAGCAAGTTGGCGGCCACGCCCTTCCCGGGCCACACCCCCTCCTACACGCCCAGTCCGGGTCCACCTGCTCACGGGTTCTCAAGCCCCGTCGGGGCGCAGGACCACCGGCTCCCACCCCGAGGTCGTCTCAGGATATTCTTTCCCTTGCTGCATAAAATGACCGAATTGAGGTCTCCGGCCCTAAGTGCGCAATAAATCTCAACTTCCGTCCTCCGGTCTGCACTCCCCTTCCTCACAGCCAGTTCTACCCCTGGGGGAGCTTCCAGTAGGTCCATGGGGCAAGGGGGCATCTTCAGGTTTTGACTTTAGGGAGAGCAGCACTGAATCCCAGCTACTCACTCCTAGGGGTCGCACTGGTCACTACCACAGCAACAGCTCCTTGGGAAGCCCCAGGTCAGGTCCTCTGCGAAGGGCTCCTGTGTGTTTTTAACACTTAGGATAAAGCTTCTAAGGTGAACGTTGTTACTTTACACATCAGGAAATTGAGGCTCAAAAAGATAAAAGGTTTAAGTGATGCTGCTAGTAAACAGCAGGTTAAAACCAGCTAGTCAGCTGGGCATGGTGGCACACACTGGTAATCCCAAGGGTCCGGACACTGAAGCACAAGGATTGCAGATTTGAGACCTGCCTGAGCTAGATAGTGAAACCCTGTCTCAAAACAAAACAAACAAGCAAACAAACAAACAACAACAACAACAAAAAAAAAAAAAGGAAAGAAAACACCCCCAGTCTTCACAAAGCATCCCATTACCTATGACACTCCACTATTCTTTGGAACCTCAGTTTCCCCAGATGAGAGTAAGTGGCACCCACCTTGCAGGACCACTAGAAAACTCCAGTAAGGTGATTCATGTGAGCCTTGAGCGTGAACACCAGCGGACAACTGGGTAGTGGCAGCAGTAGCTCCAGAGGTACCACTCTGGGGACTCACCCATGTCTGGAGTCCTCAGCTCTCTCACGGAATTTGCTCTAATCCTGACAGTATGTCATGGGTGAAGCCAACAAGAATAACTCTGAGCTCCTGTTTCCTGTGCTCTGCGGTGGATATTGGCCTGCTTCTGCTCCAATGGCTCTGGTCACCTCTCATACTCTGTCAGAAGAAAGCCAGGGTTTCACCACCATGCTCTATTGGCATTTTGTACCAGGTAATTATTTCCTGGAGGGAAGAGGCTGTCCTGTGTCCTTTGTCTTTTTGGCCAAAACTGAGTTATGTGTCCAGCCCTAGCTGCAAAGGAAGCTCAGAAGATGACGAGGTGGCAAGAGTGCAGGTGCTAGGGAATGGAAGGGGTCTCCCTCCCATGGTGGTACAGGCACTCCTCACACTATGGGAATCGCTTTTCTGTCTGCATGCTTTTCACACCCAACCACTAGCTCCTTAGGACAGAGATCCATATCTGCAGAATTTAGCCCTGTGCTCAGCACTTAGCACCCAGTTAGGGCTCCATTGAATAAATGTATAAATCAACCAATCATTTAACCTTCCTCCTTCCTTGCTTAGACCACTAGGAGACCTAAACAGGCAAATTTTCACTATGCAAATTAAACCTGATCTGACAACAGATAAGCCTGTGATGTAAATGATAATGCAAATATCTCCCAGTTCTTTCAACAAGCCCGATCCTTCTGGCCATTGGACATGCTGCACCCTCTGCCTAGAATATTCCTCCCGCTAGCCCCCACCTCTTCCACCCCTCTTCATCTGGCCAGTTCCTTCTCACTCTCTGGGCCACTGCCTCTGCGCAGCCTTCCCTGGCTCCCCAGGATGGCTCGGGGGCCTCAGTCCCCACTGCTATTCCATCCCAGCACTTGTCACCCTCTCTCGTGGGTGGGACCATAAAGCCCACGGGACCAGAACAGCTTGTCCTTCACCAGTAGGTCCTTCACAAGAGTCGGGCCAGATAGCATTTTCGGCTTGCAGGCCTTGTGATTTCTGGTGCAATTCTGAAACTCCACACTTGGAGCCAGAAAGCAGCCGTAGATAATCCTGAAACAAATGAGCATGGCTGTGTTCCAGTAAAACTCTATTTATGGGCTCTGAAATTTGAATTTCATATGAATTTCACATGGCTTGAAATATACTTTAATTTTTTTTTCAGCTATCTAAAAATGTAAAATCCATTCTGTTTTGTTTGTTTGTGGAATTTGGGGGTTGAACCCAGGGCTTCACATGTGCTTTACAAATGGTCTACCACTGGGATGCAACCTTCAGCCCATTTTTTATTTTTTATCTTGGGACAGGGTCTCACTAAATTACACAGGCTGCCTCTGGCGATCCTTCTGCCTCTGCCTCTCTAGTCACTGGGGTCACCAGCGTGCACCACAATGCCCGGCTCAAAGCCATCCTTAAAGGTTCACAGGCCATACAGAAACAAGTGAAGGACCATAGTTTGTTGACCCTGATTAATGTTCAGTCACAGCTTGGGTTTTCCAGCTTATTATCAGGGAAATGAAGGGATCACTTAAAGCAGCAATCCACAGTATTTATTCCTATCAAGCAGGACACTAAACATGAAAGTACATTAAGTAGCTGAGCCATTACAAACAGGAAGACCATAACTTAGGAAATTAAAGATGATTTTCTTTGAATGTCACATTTTATTCTCATTATATTTGTCAGAGAAAGAAAGTAGTCACCGGCTACAAGACTGCACTATTCTGTTGTTTTTCCAAGGCAATGAGGATCTGGTTTCTACTTGTTATTACTGAGGGTCTGGATCAGTGCCCTGAGAGGTTCACCACTGGGGCTGAAGGCTGGGGGCCCTGGGAAGGGGTCAGGGGCAGGGACAAGTGTGTAATTGCCAGTGAGGGTTCCCATTCCGGAGCTTCCTCTCCCTGAGGACTCTCCACAAAGCCCTCAGGTGGAGGGGCCACAGCAGCTCCCCAGATCCCCAGAGAGAATGGCGATGCCCTAGTCCTGGGGCGGGCCTATGCAAGGCGGGCGGTTGGCGGCATCGGTCACAGGGAGGACCTGACAGGTCATTGTCCTTCTATCTGGATCGGGGTCCCGTGTACTGCCTCTCCATAGGGGCAAGACAAGGTTTGCTCCGTGGTCTCTCGTTGGCCTCACAAAGGCTCCAGTACGAATCCCACAAACTTCTCAACACATGGTAAACGTTTTTCCAGCTTTCCTTTATCCCCTCTGAGAGGTTGCGCAATGCACTGTCCCTGCCTGATTCTGCTCTTCACACTGAGGGACACTTTGCATTCAAGAAACTCCCCTTCCTGCAGAAAAGTCTAGATTTCCTGCTACATCAGAGTTAAATGAACTGGCCTGAGGGCTTTCTTGGTCCTGGTTTTCTTTTTCTTTCTTTTTCTTTTTTCTTTCTTTTCCCTTTCTTCTTTCTTTCTTTTTTTCTTACCACTAGGGGTCGAACTGAGGGAGGGCCTCACAGGTGCTAATCAAGTGCTCCACCATGGAGCTGCACCTTCAGCCCCCTTTTTATTATTTACTTATTTATTTATTTATTAAATTTTTTGTGGCATTGGGGGGCTGAACCCAGGGCCTCATGCATGCTTTGCAAATGTCCTACCACTGAGCCACATCCCCAGCCCCATTTTTAATTTTTATATTGAGATAGGGTGTCACTAAATTACACACAGACTGCCTCTGGATTCGAACTTGTGATCCTTGTGCCTCAGCCTCCCCAGTTACTGGGATTACAAGCTTGAGCCACCTGCACCGGGTCCCCTATTATTTATTTTTCATTCTTGAGACAGAGTCTTGCTAAATTGCTCAGGCTGCCTCTGGCCTGGAGCCTGTGATTCTTCTGCCTTGGCTTCCTGAGTGTTAAAATAGGTGGACGGCAAGCTGAGAATAACCCACAAGGCTGAAGTGTAGGCTAATTAGCTTTTATTGTATTTTCCCCCTGAGTGCAAGGGAAGGCTGAGACTAAAGTACATCAGTCCCTTGTGGCTGACAAGGGCAGGTTTTTATTGACAGGCAGGGGATGAGGTAGGAATTGAGAGGGCCGTTATCAGCTGAAGCGGCCTTTGTGGTGTTTTACAACAGGGTAAAGGAGGGGGTCTCATCTGCAGCCTGCTCAGTGAACTTTCTGGATCTTGTCTTCCCACAGGTGAGGGCTGAGTTGCCAGGAGGGGTCATGTATCTGGCATATTGTTGTTGTTGTTAGGTGCCATCGAGTTGGTATCAGATTCATAACGACCCTGTGTACAACAGGTGAAACACTATTGTCAGTGCTTCTCAGCTGTTCATAGGGTTTTCAATGGCAGATTGATTTTTGGGGGGGAGTGGGTTGCCAGGTCCTTCTCCCAAGTATCCGGCATAGGCTGTGCCCAACTGCAGAAAGGAGAACTCAACAATGAATGTATTAACCTTTGACAAAATATGTTAGCCCTGGACTACCTTATGTAGGAACTCTTGTCATTCCAGAACCTAACACCAAGCTGCCGAGATTACAGGGGTGCACCACTGCACCCAGATCCTGGTTTTCTTCTCCCTCTTTTACTACCTGGGTATTTCTGGAAGCTTCAGTCTTTCGTTGCAGCCATATGGCCTGTTCCAAGGTCTGCAGGACCTGCCCTTACTCTGACTCTGTCCTGCAGGGATCCAGTAGAGGTAGAAGGCCCTGAGTGTAGAACCGTGCTTGCTCCTTGTGCTTCTGACAGGTTCTCTGGTTTTTGCTTTTGATTATTTGTTTGTTTGTTTGTTTTGGGTGGCACTGGACATTGAACCCAGAGCCTTACACATGCTAGGCAAATGCTCTCCCACTTGTGCTACAGTTCCAGCTCCCAAACATGGTTTAAGATTATGAAACTGTTACTATCCGAGAACCACATTAATAGGTTCAAACAAAAACATTTGACAATTTCCATCTGCAATCCTGATGGAAATTTCAAAAACAAGATGCAGAAGGATGCTTCTTTTCCATGATAATAGTTATTTATCTTAAATAATATTCACTTGGTCTTTCGGGGGCTCCCATGTCTGCAGATGGGCTTCAGGGGTACATTTCTAGAAGCCACCGACAGTCACTTCATGGTGCAGATGCAAATTTTATACAGGCAAAAATAAAAGAATTGTCAGTGATCTCAAGCATTGAGCCTAATTCAATGTTAAAACCTTGATGTAAGGAGGCAGGTTCTGTGGGTGCTGGCTTCTTAAACCTCATCCCCCCCTTTGCAGGGGGCCCCTTCCTCCATCTCATAAAATGTTGTTGTTGTTAAGTGCTTTTGAGTTGATTCCGACTCATAGCAACCCTGTGTACAACAGAAGGAAACACTCCCCGAAACTGTGCCATGCCCATCCCGGTTTTATGTCAGTGCTTCTCTGCTATCCATAGGGTTTTCGATGCCTGATTGTTTCGGGAGTGGGTTGCCTGGTCCTCCTACCAAGCCTATAGCACCCAGTGTTCCCAGGTGGTCTCCCACCCAAAAACTAACCAGACCTGACCCTGCTAAGCTTCTGAGATCAGAGGGGATCAGATCCCTGAGTGGTATACTAAAAAGCACATTTCCCAGGCTCTTTTGCATTTAGAGTTTCAGGTGTGACTTAGGATCCCACAGCAAGGTTCCCCGGGCCCAGGATTCTCGAGGAGGAGGTGAGATGGAGCATTTTCCTGCTGGAACAAGCAAGGTCAAGGAGAAACAGGATGCTTAAAGCAATGTTCCAGCATGCCTTCTTGCCATCAATGGCCTTGGTGGCTCCCTGCTGTCTGCATCATGGCAAGGGTGAGGTGTTCCTGCTCATTCCTGGGCACTACCTGAAACTTACTCCTTCCATCCCTCCAGTGACTTTGTCAGCCCCTGACTCCTTCCTGCTACAATTGGCTGGAACAGTTTCTATTTCCTGTAACTGAAGCCCAACTGATTCAGCTCATAAATACTCTTTATCTCCACTGAGCCTCAGGAGTTAAGAGAAAGAAAAACCCAGACAAAGGGCAGCGGAGTCATGAGTCATGCTTGTTATGGTTTTTCTAACAGCATTTTAATCAGTTACCTCTCTGTAGACAATTTGGAAAGTACACAAAGAATGGAGTGAAAATCATTGTTATTCCATGGGATCAGATATTGCCTAGAAGAAAACAGCCCTGCTGAGTCACCAGCCTTGCAGGCCAGCTGCTGCCGATAGTTCCAATGCACAATTAGTGGCTCAGCCAAGGGTGCCTGAACTGACGTGGGACTCACACTTAAATCTCACATGAGACTGCACAAGCTCCCGCAGCTCCTGCCTGAGAGCAAGGCAGAAAAGTGTGGCAACAAAATAACTTTCCAGATCTATTCCCCCTCTCTTTTGTTGTTGTTGTTGTTTTGTTAAGTGCTGTCCAGTCAGGTCTGACTCATAGTGATGCTATGTACATCAAAATGAAACACTACCCAGCACTGTGCCATGTACACAATCTTTCTATTTGTGCCCATTGTTGCAGCCAGAGCACTATGACATCTGATCTGTCAGATCTCAGAAGCTAAGCAGAGTAAGGCCTGGTTAGTACTTGGATGGGAGACCGCCTGGGAACACCAGGTGCTGTAGGCTTGGGAGAAGGACCTGGCAACCCCCTCCCAAAAATCAGTCCACCATTGAAAACCCTATGAATAGCAGAGAAACACTAACAACACAGTTTCGCCTGTTGTATATAGGGTCGATATGAGTTGGATGCCTGCAGCTGTAGCCCTGTGGCATCCAATCCCGTCAGATCTCGGAAGCTAAGCAGGGTCGGGCCTGGTTAGTACTTGGATGGGAGACCGCCTGGGAACACCAGAAGCTGTAGGCTTGGGAGAAGGACCTGGCAACCCCCTCCCAAAAATCAATCTGCCATTGAAAATCCTATGAACAGCAGAGAAGCACTCACAATCATGTTTCCCCTGTTGTACAGAGGGTCTGACTATGAGTCAGATACTGACTCGACGGCACCTAACAACAACAACGAGTTGGATACCAACTCGATGGCACCTAACAACAACAACAGCAACAATATCAAAGAAAGGAGGTCCCATGGGCTTTATTTCATTCCTGTCATTAAGGTCAACTCCACTTTGAGGAAGCAACTCTTCCCCAGTCAACTCGTCAATGCCTTCCAGTCTGAGGGGCTCATTTTGACTCATTTTCTGGCACTATATTTGACAGTGCTTCTCTGCTATTCATAGGGTTTTCAATGGCTAATTATTTGGGGAGTAGGCTGCCGGCTCCTTTTCCCAAGTCTGTCTTAGTCTAGAAGCTCAGCTGAAACCTGTCCATGATATGTGGCCCTGCTGGAATCTGAAATACTGGTGGCATCTTTCATCATCACAGCAACACGCAAGTGCCCACAGCATCACAAGCTGGTGGACACACAAGGGTGTTTCTGAGCAGAAAACCTTAATACCAGCATGTCTGGCTCTGACTCGCAGACCTGGCCACGGCTAGTGAGAGGCTGAGTGCGCGTGGTCTTCCTGTCTCCATCCATCCTCCCTCGACCCACATGGACCACCCCTGCACCTACAAAGATCCTCCATATCCTCCAGCTGAAGCTAGAACCTGATTGTTTGCTTATTTAAACTAGGCCAATTCTTTCCACCTAGAGTCCAAGGCCAAAGTTGCCTTCCAGGAATCTCTTTCCTGTGTATCTAAGAGAAAATAAAGAATAAAAATACCTATCATTTATGGACTACTTTAACCTACCAGGCAGGTACAAGGTAGAAATTATTCTCACGTTATACATGAGAAGCTCAAAGAAGCCAAGTCAATTTTCCAATATCTTACAATCCACAAGATAGGGAGAAGGACATGTCAATCCACACCTGAAGCAATCCAGAAGCAATGAGCCATTCAAAACGCTACGAGGGTCGTTATGAATCTGACCTGACTCATGGCACCTGACAACAACAATTCATAAGAGGTAGAAGTAGGATTTGAACACATAACCCTCAGTATTCAAAGCCTGGGCTCGTGATCCTTATGCTCCCCTGCCTGGGAAAGTGCCCAGACTCGCTGCCCCCTTTGAAGAAGTTGCCACCCACACAGAGGCTCTGTTTGGTCATAAATGTGCTTGGGTTGTTTTTCATAAAAGCTTTATTGAGATCTAACTCACATGCCATGAATATCACTCTTTAAAAATGCACAATTCAGTGCTTTTCAGATATTTGCAGAGTGATGTACCATCCACCACCACTTCCAAACCTGTATCGGCTACTCCCCATGCCATACCCTCCTCCTCTCCCCTTCTCTCTATAGATTTGCCTGTTCTATCTCATGGGCCTGGAGTTTAGCTCAGTTGGTAGAGCACCACTCTGCACTCTCTGAGGACCCAGGTTTGATAATCAGCACCGCACAAATGGGAGAAGGACATGGCAATCCACTCCCGAAGCAATCCCAAAACAACCAGCCACTGAAAATCCTATGAGGGTCAAGGGTCATTGTGAGTCAGACCCAACTCAATGTCACCTAATAGCAACATAAATCTCATATAAATGGGATCATACAATATGTGATCTTTTGTGTCTTTCATTCAGCATATTTTCAAGGTTTATCCATGTTACAGCAATTATTGGAACTTTATTCCTTTTTTTTGACTGGATAATTTCTATTGTGAGGATATACAACATTTTATTTATCCATTCAGCAACCAATGGACATTTGGATTGTTTACTTCTGGCTATTATGAATAGTGGGGAAGAACATTTACATGTAAATTCTTGTGTCAATATATGTTTTCAATTCTCTTGGGTATGTACTTAGGAGTAGGACTGCTGGGTCACATGGTAACTTTGTTTCAGCTTTTTGAGAAATAGCTAAATTGTTTTCTACAGCAACTGCACCGTTTTACATTCCTACCAGCAATTTATAAGGGTTCCAGTTTCTCCCCATCCTCTCCAACACTTTTTATTGTCCATGTTTTTATTATGGCCATCCGAGAAGGTATGAAGTAGCATCTCATTGTGACTTGATGTGCATTTTCCCGATGTTTAGTGATGTGAGCATCTTTCCACATGCTTATTGACTATTTGTACACTATCTTTAGAGAAATATCTATTCATGTCCTTTGTCCATTTTTTTTTTTTTTTTTTTTTTTGGCAGTACCTGGGGTTGAACCCAGGGCCTTGCATATACTTCACAACAAGTTCCCTACCACTGGATTGCACCCCAGCCCATTTTTTATTTTGAATCAGAGTTTTGCTAAATTACACAGTCTGCCTCTGGCCTCGAACTCACGGTCCTCTTGTCTCAGCCTTCTGAGTCATTGGGATTATAGGCTTGCATCACTGTGCCTGGCTCCTTTGCCTATTTTTAATTGGGTTTTTTGTCTTTTTATTTTTTACTTGTAAGAGTTCTTTAAATATCCTAGTTATAATTTCTTTATTCAAATATATGATCTGGAGGTATATTCTCCCATTCTTAGGTTGTTTTTACATTTTTTTTTTAAATGTTAAGTTAGACAGGTGTGGTGGTGCACACCTGTAATCCCAGCACTCAGGAAGCAGAGGCAGGAGGATCAAAAGTTCCCAGCCAGCATGGGCTCCATAGTGAGTCCCAGGCCAGCCTGAGCTGCAGAGTAAGACCCTGTCAATAAGTAAATTAATAAATGTTAAATTAGCACTTTATTTAAAAATCGTATGTTAGACTAATTTCCAAATTAAAAAAACCAATATTTTTTCACTTTCCTCAGGCTGTCCTTTGAAGCACAAAGTTTTTCAATTTTGATAAAGTTTGGTTTATTTTTACTTTTGTTGTTTGTGCTTTGGTGCTATATTTAAGAATGGCTACCTAATCCTGTGGGAGAAGGACCCAGCAAGCCACTCCCAAAAATCAATCCGCCATTGAAAACCCTATAAATAGCAGAAAAGCACTGATAAAGTGTTTCACCTGTTGTAATTAGGGTCACTATGAGTCAGATAGCGACTCGATGGCACCTAACAACAACAAGGACAACAACGTAATCCTAGGTCATAAAGATTTACTTCTATAACTTCTAAAAGGCTTATAGTTTTAGCTCATTTATTTATGAGTTTGATGTATTTTGAGTTAATGTTTGCATATGGTGTGAGGTAAGGGTATAACTTCATTTTTTTCCATGTGGATACCCACTTGTCCCAACACCATCTGCTGGAGAAACTGTCCGTTCTCTGCTGAATAGTCTTAGAACTCTTGCAAAAAATCAATTGTTGCCAGGTGCAGTGGCACATGCCTGTAATCCCAGCGACTTGGGTGGCAGAGGCAGGAGGATCGCAAGTTCGAGACCAGAGGCAGTCTGCATAATTTAGTAAGGCCCTATCTAAAAAACAACAAACAAACAAACAAACAAACACAAAAACCAATTGCCCTGGGTGTTCATTTCAGGACTCTCAATTTGATTCCACTAGTCTATTTCTTTATGCTAGTATTAGACTCTTTTAATTACTGCGTCTTTGTAGTAGGTTTTGAAATCAGGAAATGTAGTCCCTCTAACCTTTTTATTTTCAAGATATTTTGACTCTCTGGGGTTGCTAGCAATTCCATTTGAATATTAGGATTAGTTTGTCCATTTCTGAAAAAAAAAGTTGGAATTTTGATATGGACCAATTTAGGAAGGTTTGACATCTTGACAATATTAAAGTCTCACAGTCCAAGAACATGAAATGTCTGCAAATTTATTAATGTCTTCTTTAATTTCTTTCAATAGTGCTTTGTAGGGTTTCAGAGTGTATGCCTTGTATTTTATGTTTAACTGTGTTATTCGTTTTGATCGAATATAAATAGAATTATTTTTAATTTTGTTTTCAGATTGTTCATTATTGGTGTGTAGAAATACAATTAACTTTTTAAAAAATTGCTGAAAGGCTATTGTTTATTGAAGTAATACAATTTTTTAAAAATATGTAATTGTACACTTGATTTTAAATTATATAAAGTCACAAAAAGCAGATTTACATGAAACCACAAATTGCAGGAAACACAAGAAAATAAGTTCCTATGTGATTTCAGCAGAGGGACCTTTTATCATAAGGAAAAGAAATATTTTTAGAAATGAAGGCTGTTAAGTTCACAATGTACAAAACACCAAAGATTTTAAGAAAAATCTCTTCATTTTTAATGAAAAAAGGATATTTTTTCATTTTCTATATTCTTGGCCTAAATTTTAACTCTTTCCAGTGGAACCAAAACTTCCTGAACTCTTTTCTGTGTCATCCAACTCTTGACCTTCTTCTATTTCTGAATAAAAAATTCATTCACAAATGAGCTGTTTAATTCAATCCCCCTTTTTTACTTCAAATATCTCTTTGCCAAAATTAAACAGTACAATACCAACATTTCCTCTATAATCTTCATCTACGACAGCAGCTCCCACCTCTGTGAAGTGTTTTGCAGCCAAACCAGAACGTGGAGCTACCCCTCCACAGCATCCAGAGGGAAGAGCCATTGAATGTCTGTTTTCACAAGGGCTTCCTCCACAGGTGGTCCTGTGGAGTCATAACAAGGGCACAGGTTGTGGCCCACAGCCTGTGCAGACCCTCAGGTTGGGGCCTTGGCGTGCTCCAAGAGCTGCACAAAGCAGAGCTGCATGCCACCCCCCTCTCCAGGCAGGGCCGCTTGCTCAGAGGACAGCTGTTACCTCTTCAGAGCAAGGCATGGCCTACAATTGACTTTTGTAGATTGATTTTGCATGCTGCAGCCTTACTGGGCTTATTTAGTAGCTCTAATAGGGGTGTGCGTGTGTGTGTGTGTGTGTGTGTGTGTGTGTGCATTTCTTAGGATTTTTAAACATATAATATCATGTCATCTATGAACAGAGATCGTTTCACTTCTTCTTTTCCAGTCTGGATGTCTTCTCTTTCTTTTCCTTGCCTAGTTGTCCTGGCTAGAACCTCCTGCTATCAGGAGACACATCTAGTCTTCTCTCATGAAGCAGTAGCAAGTTCCATACACGGTCTTGGTAAGGCTGAGGAAGTTCTCTTCTGTTGTTGATTTGTTGAGTATCTTATAAAAGCATCTGACTTTTGTCAAATTATTTTTTTTGTTGTTGTCTACTGAGATGATCATGTAGGCTTTTGACTTTTGTTCTGTTAATATAGTATAGTACACCAATGCCCACAAGCTCTTGGTCTATGGATTGCAGAGAAACCTAGAACCATATTCAAATACTACTCCACTAACCCCTGGCAGGAAGATCATGTGCATGGAAAAGCTTCAGGTAGTGTCTCATTCTGTTACACATAGGGTCGCTATGACTTGGATCTGATTCCATGGCACCTAACCACAAGAAGGAAGAGACCATGGTTATTCCTGGGAATATCTGACTCCACCCAGTTTAGTCTCCAGAGCTCCAAGCAGGGATTCCCCCTGATTCATCAGAGACAAAGGGTGCTCCCTCTCTTCTGAAAAACTTCTAGTTACAGGAACGCACCTCCTAGCCCAGAGATAGGTGGCAGGCCAGGGAGGGAACTTGTACTTGCTCCTCAGAAAGTAGTGCTCTCTTAATTGCTCAGGACAGAAACACCAATGCAAACCAACTTAAGTGAGAAAGAGATTTGTTAGCAAGTGATTGTGGTTATCAAAGAATTGCAGGAAGACCCACAGAGGTCAGGACAGCTCAGAGAGCTCACAGATGGGAAGGGGAGACCAGACTCCAGCCCAATTGTACCTCACTTCCCTGCTCCTCTTACAGAGGGCATGGCCCCCACCAGCTTGAGGGTAAATTCCCAGCCAGCTCCTGTTAGAAAATCCCAGGAGCCAGGTGCAGTGGCACACACCTGTAATCCCAGTGACTTGGAGGCAGAGACAGGATGATCATAAGTCTGAGGCCAGAGGCAGCCCGAGAAACTTAGTGAGACCTGTTTCAAGATAAAAAATTAAAAAGGGGGCTGAAGACACAGCCCAATGGTAGGGCAGTTATAAAGTATGTGCAAGACCCTGGTTTCAATTGCTCAGTACTACAAAAACAAATAAAAAGCAAACAAATAAATAAATAGAAAGGAAGAAACAAAGAAACAAAGAAAAAAGAAACAAAGAAAGAAAGAAGAAAGAAAAAAGAAAAGAAAGAAAGAGGAAAGGAAAGAAGGAAGGAAGGAAGGAAGCAAAGGAAGGAAGGAAAGAAGCAAACAAGGAAGGAAGGAAAGAAGGAAGAAAGAAAGGAAAAATAAGTTCCAGGGAAGGACCCTGATTGGCCTGTCTTGGCCCAAGGACCATCTGGACCAATCACTGAGATCATGGGAATCAGCTTCTACCAATGGCCTAGCCGAGTTACAAGCTCCTCCCTTGTTGTCAGGGGCGGGAGACTGATGGAGAAGGGGAGGAGTCACTCCCTGAAGCAAAATCCTATGATAACCAGCACACAAAGAGGAATCCTGGTCTGAGGCCTATCCTACCACTTTGCCAGCCTCACTGGGGGTTACAGCATTGACCTGTGAAGATCCACTTTTCAAGGACAGATGTGCTTTTGAGGGACATTTGAGGGCTCCCATTACCACTCACTGAAACATCATCCCAGCCTAATTTCTCAATATATTGAGCCATAACATAGGGAGACCTTAAAGGGCTGGGCCCCAGGGTAGAGATATTTTGGTGGGATATTGGGAGAAGGTGTGTTAGGGCAATGAGATAGCCCTATTTTTGAGCCCAAAGGAAAAAGAAATCTGTATTTGAGTCCATATGTTGGGAACCAGGAATCTCAGGGAAACTGAGAGACCATTTCCCACTGGAAGGGCTCCTGATGGTCACTTCCACAGATTTCCTAGTGTCCGCAGCTTGGCCTACAGAGGAGAAAACAGATCCAGAGAAGAGGCATCGCCCAAGGTCTCACAAACAGTTCATGCGGAAAGGCCAAGAAAGCACAGGGGAGGTCAGAGTAGATGGTGCAAAGACATCTGCTGCCCACCAGAGCCCCCATGCACAGTGTGACTGCATTCCCAGCCCTCTTTGCACCTGTGTGTACCAGGCAGGGTCATGGCAGGGGAAGAAATGGCAACAGCCACTCGAGTTCCCGCAGAGAGTTGAAGAGCAAGTGCATTTGTAAGGAAAGTCACTGCAGGGCTGCCCATCCCCTAGGGTTGTAACAGTAGGAGGCATAGCCACCTCTCAGCCTAAAAGTCTGGGGCAAGAGCAGTGGCGCTCTTGGAGAGTGGCCAGTGCAGACAGACACATGGCCCTTGAGTAGAGGAATGTGGCCAGCCTGGGGCAATAGCCATCAGGCCAATCTCTGGCCAGTGTCCTGACCAGAACCCACTAGAAGCCAGAGGACACGGGAGCCCATTGTGCGATCCATAGAAGACTATCTCCTGTCACAGCGGGACAAAGAAGGGTGGAAGGGCAGAAGGTCACTTGGGGAGCCAGGTGTATTTGACATGCCACGTGCCTGGGCTCTGCCAGTGAACGTGAGCCGTCTCAGGTCTGGCCTGTAAAGACACCCACCCAATCTTCCACACTTCCTCTCCCACACCTGCTGGCTGGTGTCGGCCCCCCCCCCCAAGAAAACCAGGTGAAGAAGCCAGAAGATCTTCCATCCTCCTGGGTCCTCGAATGACTTCCTGAGAGGAGCCCTCCCCACCTCCGCACCCAGGCTCTGTGTAGCTGAGAAACAAAGGTCTACCCCGGTGAGCCAGGGCACTGCAGTTCATCTTTCTAGGTGGCGCCACCCTGCCCCATGTGGTGGGCACAGGTTAATCAGGACGGTTAGAGTAGCTAGATTATGATGGGGCATGTTCCCCTCGCTGTAAAGTGTGGTGGATGGATTTGGATGGTCAGAGGCACTTTCTCCTTTTATTTGTTGTTGGTTTTGCTTTTATTTATTTGCTTTTGTGTCACTAGGGGATGAACCCAGGGCGCTCCACCACTGAGCTCCGAGCTGCACCTCCAGCCCCTTTTTTATTTTTTATCTTGAGACAGGGTCTCGCTAAATTCCGCAGACTGCCTCTGGCCTTGAACCTGCCATCTTCCTGCCTCTGCCTCCTGAGTAGCTGGGATTACAGGCATGCGCCTGGCTTAAGCACTTCCTCCTGCTCAAAAGAAAGACGTGGTAGAACTAGCTGCACCCCTACTTCTTGACGTCACTGAGGACCCTCTGCTGTTGGTTCTAGTTCCTATCTGCTTTGTCCAAGTCCCTTTTCTCTTTTTGTAGTTAATGAAGACGGAAGTTAGTGAGTTACTCGCTGCCACCCAGGAAAACAGGACCTCCTTTGCTGCAAATTGCTTTAGAGTGTGTGGAGGAGAAAGCTGGCATGATCCTTTCCAAAGTTTGTAAGAACCCCAGATGACAGCCAGGGCTGCGTGCCCTCCAGCTCCCCTGGCTTCTCCGATATCTGGGTTCCCATCGCTAAGTCTGGGGGGGTCACTGACACAGTGGGAGACGTGGTCAGGCACCTCAGAGGCTCCCGGTGACTCATGCCACTTCCAGCCATCGCCACCCCGCCCTCCGAGCTCTGGCAGGCGGCCCCCACCCCTTGTCTCTGGCTGGAGCCTGTGACCCCGTGACGGCCGGGAAATCCCTTCTTGCTCGTAACTGTTCAAGACCGCAGTTAGAGCTCCAGGCTTCCCAGCTGGACTTCCCATGACACGTGGCGAGCTCTTGGTTGGGATGTGGAGCCGGCCTGGAGACCTGATTGACTGACTGATTTTAGAACCCGGCCTTCATTTTCTGCCAACCTTCTTTCCATTGTGCTCCCGTGCCTGTAGAGGGCAGCCTGGCTCCACCTAGGGGTCCTTCCTACCCGCGCGGTGGAGCCGCAGACCCGTCCCTAGGCGGCCGCGCTCCAGGCCTCGGCTGGGCCAAGCGAGCGCGGGCGCCGAGCAGTCCGTTCGCTCTGAGGCCCCTCGGGGTCACGGCCTTTGCCGCCGCACCGCGCTCCGCCATCCCAGCGCGGTCCAGTCTCTGCAGAAGTGAAGATGGGGAGACGGCGCCGCGCGTGCGCAGAACACCCAGGCCGGCAGCCACCACGTCCGTCCAGGGAGGGCGCCCCCTGGTGGTTTCATGGTGCAATGTCCACATGGCACAGAAGGATCCCTCTTACAGAGCCACGGTGGACAGAGGCTGGAGGTCACCCTGGGGTCAACACACCCCCCTCCCCGACGCGGCTCCCCAAAGCTACCTGGCTTTGGCCAGTGAGCACCCCAGGAGGGCCACGGGTAGCAGTCGCAGTGGCTCCAGGGGCAGCAGCAAACTTTGGCACAGCCCACTGGCCGGTGCCCCTGGAGGACATGGCCCTCCCCTCGGCAAGGTTGTCACTGGCGACGATGGCACGAGCTGCCAGCAGAAGCTTCCTCAGGTCCTCTTCACATTTAGGATGTGGATGCTCTTCCTTTTCCTTTTGTAGACACACTGCTCCATCTAGAAATCAGGGTTGGCGCCACCTAAGTGGGCTCCTGCTTCAAGGACATCAGGGCTCTGGACACTGTGTGGAAGTTTCCCTCTCAGTTACAATGGAAACCCGGAACAGCGTCCTACTGAAGTCTCCCCGGGTAGTGTGGAAAGTATTTATTTATTTTTTGCAGTGCTTGGGATTGAATCCAGGGCTTTGCACATGCCAGGGCAAGTGTCTACCACAGAGCTACACCTCCAGCCCTTGGTTTTCTCAAACAGGCTCTCACTGTGTAGTCCACGCAGGCCTGAGTCACAGTTGAGGTCTCTTCAGTGCTGGGATTACAAGCATGCGCTACCACACCCAGCTCTTCAGACTTTATGATCTTCGTGTGTCTTGGTGTGTGGCTCTCCTAATGAGCAAGGAGAGCAGAGAGAGGCGCAGCTGTAGGCCACCCTGGCCTCTTCCTCCTAGCCTTTCTGATTGCTGTACACACCCCGTAGGACCCCCTTTGATTGCACATCACAGAAACTAACAACAGTGTCTGTTCATGGTGGGAACCATAAGCCAAGAAGAAAGGGACTGAGAGGCCACCAGGGTGACACAGATACAGGAGAAGATGGTCAGCTTCTACTTTCATAGACTCTTATACCTCTGACAACTCAGTTTGCAGTGGACATGCTCACTGCCTTGTATTTTTCTTCATGGCACTTATACCCACCTGACGTTAGAATCTGCTTATTTATTTACTTGTCTCTCTTGGTCTCCACTGTACTTCCGACTTTGTGTCTGTCTATCTGTGTCTGTCTCTGTCTGTCTGTCTGTCTCTGTCTATCTCTCTCTTTCTCTCTCTGTCTCTCTCTCTCTTTTTGGTTTTTGAGACAGGGGCTCTATGTAGCCCAGATTGGCCTCAAACTCAGGCCTCCTACCTTGGCCTCCTGAATGCTGGGATTACAGGTGTGTGCCACCATGTCTAACTGGATTCCTCACCTTCTAGAACATGCCTAGCATATAGTAGGTACACAACAAATGTTTGTTGAGTAAGTGAATACATTATTTCACTTGAAGTTTCTTAACAACTTCATGTGGCAAGCAAAGCAGAGAATATAGTCATTCATTGTCAGAGGCTGACTTCTCGATGACCACTAGGAAAGGAAGGGAGCCCTAGTCCTCCCAATTCCCCACCAGGGCCTGCCTACAGTGGTGAAGGGCAACAGCAGGGCTGCTGACACACCCTGGCATGTGTCCCTCACCTGGGAAAGGTCTCATCCAGGACCTTGCTCAGCAACTTGATAAAGTACTAGAGGATAAGATGATGAAAACAAAAAAAAAAGGAGGTTGTTGGAAATTTTTTAAATCTACCCCATAACTAGGGTCCCTCATATTAGCCTGAGGGACTGACCCCTAGGTGACCCCAGGGCCCACATCTCACTCACTCACACTTACCCCTCCCATCGAGTGAGCAAAGATGGCCCCTGACCAGCTTGACCATCCTCAACTACCTTAATCCTGATTGGCTATCCTTGGCATCCCAGTTAAATAACTGCCCCTACCTGGCAGGTATGATAGTTCACCTGCCGTACCTGTTAGGAGGGTGCCCTGATTGGCTAACCCCAGCACGTGCCCCCCTCTGGGACCCTATATAAGCAGGGCTCCTGGACCCCCCTCAATCTACCACCATTCTCCATCCCTCAGCTGCTACCTGGACCCCATTACCACGACCAGTTCTCCCTACCCCAGTGGAAGATCTTCAAGTAAGCCGACGTGTCAAGACCAGGGGCCCCAAAGTTGTGAAGGCTACAAGCAAGCCACGAAGAGCCTCCCAATTCCTCCCATCCTTGGGAAGGAGGGAGGCAGAGAAGGTGAGCTGCAGAGTAAAGACCAACTGACCTCCGGCCCAGTGGAACACCGGCTGCTTGTAGCTGTGCCTTTAAGACTGAGCTGTTCCAGCACTCAGCCTGCAGCATGGAATGCTGCAGGCTTAGGGCCAGCACTTTAGCACTTGTTGGGGATTGCTTGCTTGTTGCACCCCACTTGGGGAGTAACCCAATAAACCTTCCCTTCCTGTTTCCTGTAGAAGGTCTCCCAAGGTCCTTCTTTGGCGCCTCCGGCCATTACACCAACCTGGTCCAGTGGGTCCCCGATACCCACTCGGTGTCTGGGCAAGGCTCTGACCTCTGCTGGGCCTGAGCCGAACCCTGACAGGAGGTAAGTTGTTCCTAAGTAAGTTGGAACTACCTAAAGGGAGGTAAGTTGGAAGAGACTGGAAAGATAAGAACTTTAGCAACCTGGGAGCTGGGAGAGAAAGGGTTACCCTATTATTAGACAGGGGGCTTTTTGGATCCCCTAAATTCTGCCCCCACCCCTGCTACTGCTCAGCCCGCTGCAGAAAGTGAGCTCCCTGTCACTGGAGATGTTCAAGCAGGGGCTGAGTATCCACTCACAGAGCATGCCTGAGTTGGAGAGATGTACTTGCTGCCCAATAGAGAAGGCAGGCAAGCTCTGTCAGAGAACAGGAGCCTGCAAACAGCTCAGCTTCAGCATCAACACAGAAGAGGCTTTGCGCCACCTGGGGGACATGGTTCTCACTGCAGGCCTTTCTCTGCCCAGCAGCCCCAGCTCTAGTGTCCCCAGAACCTCATTTCCCCTCCTTTCTCCCAGACAGCTCTGACGTCTCCAGGCCTCAGCCTCCAAAGGAGAACATGGAAAGGAGTCAGAAGGCTTACGATTCTCCAGAGCACCACTCACCAGCACCAATATGCCCCCAGCTGTCCTTGGTTGGCATGCACCTCCCTGGGGACAGTGGTCTATCTGTTCATCAGCCACTTCTGTGCGGCGCTCCAAGGCCAGGCCCTGTTCTTTGTGTGCTCGCCACTGCTTCCATCCTCTACAGATGCAACTTTTAACGCAAAGATCAGGGTTAAAATAGTTCTTAAATATTCATACTCTGATCTCAGAAGCCACTTTGAACTCCTCAGCCAAATTTGGTTTTATTGTTCCAGTGGTGGCTTACTTCAGGAGTCCCACATAGTGACCAAGCTGGGGGTGGGGATCTGAAGCCTCCCATTTGAGAAGACTCATTTCATAGGCACCAGGACCCTGCTCTATGAAAGTGTGTAGTTTCTGCGTGTCTGTAACACCTCTGAGAGAGAGCACTTCGGTGGGAAATGAGGGGGAGATCAGAGGACAGAGAAAGGCCGCATTGTGGTTTACAACTGAAATGTCCCAGAAGGCCTACGACTTACAGGCATGGTCCCCAGCATGGGCCTATTGGGAGGTGGAAGAAACTTTTAGAGGTGGGGTCTAGCGGGGATGTCTTAGGCATTGGGGGTGCATCTGTGAAGGGAATAGTGGGACCCCAGCACCTTTCTCTTCCTTCTCCTCTTTTTCACATCCCAACTGTGAGGTGACTGACTTTGGTTCACATGCACTCCTGCCATGATATATTGACCCCCCACTTCCTACCAGAGGCCCAATCACAGACTGGCCCCTCCAAGACTGTGAGCCAAAATGAGACAGCAATTGGCACCATTCGTCTCATTAATGAACATGTGTGTGTGTGTGCACACTGGCGTGGTATTTGGGGGCTGACCCCAGGGCCTTGCATATATTTGCAAGTGCACTACCACTGAACTCCACTTGCAACCCTTTTTGTTTTTTATTTTGAGTCAGGGTCTTGATAAGGCACACAGGCTGCCTCTGGCCTTGAATTTACCATCCTCTTGCCTCTGCCTCTCAAATCGCTGGGATTATAGGGATGTGCCACTGCACCCAGCTATTAATGAACTTCTTAATTTTTAAATAAACTACGCACTGTCAAAACTAATATAATTTGGAGAGAGAGAAAAAGGAAGGAAAAGAAGGAAGGAGGGAAGGAAGGAACAAACAAATGAACTGGCTATACTTTTTCAAACACGAAAATACATCTCCTGCCTCTTAAAATTCATTGTGAGAAAATCCACTTGGCATACATGGTTTGTAGGAGCAAAGGAATTGAACAGACTGTTCTCAAAAGAAATACAAGTGGCCAAAAAATATAGGAAAAAGATGTTTGACATCCATAGCCATCAGGGAAAAGCAAATCAAAACTACAGTGAGATTCCACCTTACTCCAGTCAGAATGACTAGCATCTTCAAAAAACCAAAAATGGGCCTGGTTATACCAATCCTGGATATGCATCCAAAGGAATATAAGTCAATATAACCTAGAGACACCAGCTCATCCATGCTCACAGCATCACTATTCACAATAGCCAGGATATGGATTCAACCTAGGTGTCCAACAAGAGTTGAATGGCTGAAGAATATGTGGTATATATACACAATGGGGTTTTAGTCAGCAATAAAGAAGGATGAAATTATGGTATTTGCTGGAAAATGGATGGATCATCATTTTAAGTAAAATAAGCCAGACCAGAAAGACAAATACCATATGTTCACACTCATATATGGAAACAAGATTTATTTTTAAAAGAAAAAACTATATGTAAGATTGGAAAACAGAAGGCAATATATGTGGAGGTGGGAAGAAAACAGTGGGAGGGGTGGGAACAATGTGGGCTGATAATGAGGGAGTGAATAAGAGAACACTACATGATGTGCCATAGTTGTATGGTAAGGCCATAATGAAACTCAATAGACTGTGCAGGAATTTAAAATAATAATAAAATAATGAACAAAAAATTTTTCAACATACATCTGCAGTGTGTTTAAAGCCAAGGTTAAATGTTTGATATCTTCCATTTGTTCTTCAGAGAAGTCTTACTTGAGATAATGAGAAATGTTTAAGAAATTCTTTAGATCACATTCCTGAAAAAAATGCAATCTCAGGATTGCACATGCTTTACATTAAGCACACTTTCAGCCTCAAATATTTAGTTTGTCTTCAAAAAAGCATCTCAAATTTTAAGAAAAGTATCTTCTTGCTGGAATATACTAAATATAGACCCCAGGAATATGAATAAATAAAATGTAGCAAACAATATGAAGTGTAATAAACCCAATAGAAAACATAATTGTTGTTGTTGTAGGTGCCATGGAGTCAAGTCTGACTCATAGTTACCCCATGTACAACAGAACAAAACACTCCCCAACACTATGCCATCCCCAGTACTTTATAAATGTTTCTCTGATATTCATAGGGTTTTCAGAGGTTGTCTGTTTCAGGAGTGGGCTGCAGGGTCCTTCTCCCAATCCTACTGCAGCTGGATTCCCAGACGGTCTCCCATCCAAGAACTAACCAGGGCTGACCCTGCTTAGCTTCTGAGATATAAGGGGATCACATGCCAGGAAGGTATGGCTACAGGCATAAAATACAATAAAAAAGCATTTTGGAGTATTTCTTCCTTCATTACTTTCAGACTTTGTCTTGAGACTTTTTCATAAAGTCCTCACTTTTTCAGTGTCTGGATATCACTCAGCCTCCTGAAGTGAGTATTGTCTATAATCCTAAAAGATACTAAAAGCATTAGCCCACAACAGGGAATAATTGCAGAAAGCACTCAGAACATTCACAGCCAATCTCTATAATAAGCAATTATGTTATAATTAATATTTTTAACATTTTTGCTACAAAAACTTAGTATTTGAATATGCACCAACCCAGTAAATTCTTTTAGTATAGTCTCAAAACAGTCATAGTGATGCATATTAGCTGAGTATAATCCAGCCTAACGTGGTTGTAAAACATAAAAGTCATGGCATATTAGCAAGGAAAACACACAACAGGAGATTTATGACATGGGTGGATTACAAGAGAAACCTTTATAAACCTATACTAATTGTTAGATGGTGTACAGTTATACCATGCTGGTGTCTGATCTTGTCAGATCTCAGAAGCTAAGCAGGGTCAGGCCTGGTTGTTGTTGTTGTTAGGTGCTGTCGAGTAGGTATCTGACTCATAGCGACCCTCATAGTGTTTTCAATGGCTGACTGTTTCAGGATTGCCTTGGGAGTGGATTGCCATGTCCTTTCCCATTTTTGCAGTGTAGGGAATTGAACTCAGGACCTCTGAGACTGCAGTGCAGTACTCTACCATCTGAGCTAAATCCCAGCCCAAATGAATGAATTCTAATAGGGTGAGGTCCAAGATCCCTCATATTGTTGTTAGGTGCCCTTGAGTTGTGTCTAACTCATAGCGACCCCCATAGAGTTTTCAATGGCTGATTATTTTGGGATTGCTTCGGAAGTGGATTGCCACGTCCTTCTCCCATTTTTCAGTGCTGGGAATTGAACCCAGGACCTCAGAGACTGCAGAGCAGCACTCTACCAGCTGAGCTACATCCCAGCCCATCAGGCCTGGTTAGTCCTTGGATATCAGATCACCTGAGAATAATGGGTGCTGTAGGATTGGGAGCCCCCACACATCTGTCAGTTTGCCACACTGTGGGGGCTTGTGTGTTGCGATGAGGCTGAGAGCTCTGCCACTGTAACCTCAGACATGAGCAAGGTTACCCATGGTGGACAGGTTTTCAGCTGAGCTTCCAGACTAAGACAGACTAGGGAATAGGACCTGGTGAGCCACTCCTGAAACAACTAGCCATTGAAAACCCTATGGATAGCAAAGAGACACTGTCAGATATAGTGCCGGCAAATGAGGCCCCCAGGTTGGAAGGCACTCAAAAGACTACTGGGGAAGAGTTGCCTCCTCCAAGTAGAGTCTACTGTGATGACGAAAATGGAGTAAAGCCCCAGGGTGCCCAACTTGCTGATGTGGCACGACTCAAAATGAGGAGAAACAACTGTAAACATCCATTAATAATTGGAACATGGAATGTACGTAGTATGAATCTAGGCAAATTAGAAATTGTTAAAAGAGAAATGGAGCACATAAACATTGACATTCTAGGCATCAGTGAGCTAAAATGGACCGGCATGGGCCATTTTGAGTCAGACAATCATATGGTCTACTATGCTGGGAATGATAAACTAAAGAGAAATGGGGTTGCATTCATCATCCAAAAAGACATTTCAAGATCTGTCCTGAAATACAATGTTGTCAGTGATAGAATAATATCCATATGCCTACAAGGAAGACCAGTTAATATGACTATTATTCACATTTATGTACCCACCACTAAGGCCGCAAATGAAGAAAGGGAAGACTTATCAGCTTCTGCAATCTGAAATAGATCAAACATGCAATCAAGACATACTGATAATCACTGGTGACTGGAATGCAAAGGTTGGAAACAAACGAGCAGGCTCAGTAGTTGGAAAATATGGTCTTGGTGACAGAAACGAAGCTGAAGATCTCATGATAGAATTTTGTCAGACCAATGACCTTTTCATTGCAAATATATTTTTTCAACATCATAAACGGAGACTATACACATGGACTTCACTGGACAGAACATAAAGGAATCAAATTGACTACATATGTGGAAAGAGATGATGGAAAAGCTCTGTACTAAATGTCAAAATAAGACCAGGTGCTGACTGTGGATCAGACCATCAACTTCTCATACACAAGTTCAAAGTGAAGCTGAAGAAAATTAGAACAAGTATACGAGAGCCACAGTATGACCTTGAGTATATCCCACCTGAGTTCAGAGACCACCTCAAAAATAGGTTTAATGCATTAGACACAAATGATAGGAGACCAGAAGAGCTGTGGCATGACATAAAAGATATCATTCAAGGAGGAAGCAAAAAGTTCTTAAGAAGATAAGAAAAAAATAAAAGACCAAATTACCTGTCAAAAGAGACACTGGACCTTGCCCTCGAGCAGCTAAAGCAAAAGGAAGACATGATGAAGTTAAGGAACTAAACAGAAGATTTCAGAAGGCAGCTCGAGAAGACAAAAACAAATATTATAATGACATGTGCAAGGATCTGGAGGCAGAAAACCAAAAGGGAAGAACACGCTCTGTGTTTCTCAAGCTTAAGGAAGTGAAGAAAAAATTCAAGCCTCCAGTGGCAGTAGTGAAAGATTCTACAGGGAAAATATTAAATGATGCAGGAAACATCAAAAGAAGATGGGAAGAATACACAGAGTCATTATACAAGAAAGAATTGGTAGATGACCAACCAT